>PVJS01044462.1:0-16644 GCA_004027185.1 Glis glis
CAGAAAAATAGAAATAAACCCCACTTTCTCACCTTATACAAGCGTCAATTCAAGATGGATCAAAAACCTAGAAATCAGACCAGAGACCTTGCAGCTACTTGAAGAGGGCATAGGTCCAACACTTCAACACATGGGCACAGGTAAAGACTTCCTCAACAAGACCCCAAAGGCACAGAAAACTAAAATGAGGATCAATATGTGGGATTGCATTAAACTGAAGAGCTTTTGTGCAGCAAAGGAAACAATCAAGAACCTCAACAGAGAGCTGACAGAATGGGAGAATATTTTTGCCAACTACTCCTCTGATAGAGGACTCATATCTAGAATATACAGAGAACTTTAAAAAATCACCACTAAAAAAACAGATAACCCAATCAAAAAATGGGCAAGTGAACTAAATAGACACTTCACAGAAGAAGAAATACAAATGGCCCATAAATGTATGAAAAAATGTTAACATCATTAGCAATCAGAGATGCAAATCAAAAGTACCCTGAGATTTCACCTAACCCCAATTAGAATGGCAATCATTAAAAACACGAACAACAACAAATGCTGGCAAGGATGCGGAGAAGTAGGAACTCTAATACACTGTTGGTGGGATTGCAAATTAGTGCAACCACTTTGGAAAACAGTGTGGAGGATCCTCAGAAGACTGGGAATGAACCTACCATATGACCCAGCTATACCACTTCTAGGCATCTACCCAAAAGGACTGAAACCAAACTACCAGACTAATGCATGTGTATCTATGTTTATAGCTGCACAATTCACAATTGCCAAACTTTGGAACCAGCCAAGGTGTCCATCAACAGATGAATGGATTACAAAATTATGGGATATGTACACAATGGAATTTTACACAGCCATAAAGAAGAAAAAAAATACATCATTTGCAGGGAAATGGAGGGCACTGGAGAACATTATGCTAAGTGAGATTAGTCAGTCACAAAAAGTGAAAAGTCAGATGTTCTCCCTAATATGTGGAAGCTAGGGAGAATAGGGCATAGGAGGGACTCCAGACAAAGAAGGAGGAAACTTTAGATGATTAAAGAAGGCGACCTAACTGAGGAAGATGGGAGGAGGAAGAGGGAAATACACTAATGCACATGATGTGTACACACAAACTTATCAGAGTCAATCACTATGCTGAGCACGGAAAGGAGGGAAGGGGGAGGGAATAGGGTGGGATTTGAGAGAGGGCTAAATGAGCAATGTGTGCATGCATGCTTCTGATACCCTGACACTTATCAAAACGTATAACTACAATGCACCAATAAATGTAATAAATAAAAATTTTTTAAAAAGAATACAAACAATAACGAATGCTGGCGAGGATGTGGGGAAATAGAAACTCTTAAACACTGTTGGTAGAATTATAAATTAGTACAACCACTGTAGAGGTCCACCATACAACCATGGAAACAGAACCGCCATACAACCCAGCTATGCCACTCCTTGGCATCTTTCCAAAAGAATTAAGGTCGGAATATGATAGTGATTCATGCATATCCACATTTATAGAAGCACAATTCACAATAGCCAAATTATGGAACCAATCTAGGCATCCATCGACAGATGAATGAATAGAGAAAATGTAATGTATACATACAATGAAATTCCAGTCAGGTATAAAATAACAAAATGAGGCATCTGCAGGAAAATGGATGGAACTAGAAAATATTATGCTTAGTGAGAGCAGCCAGTCTCAGAAAGTCAAGGGTTGTATGTTTTTTCTCATGTGTGGACGTTAGAGAGAAAATAGGAAACATAAGGGACTTTAAATAATGCAGAGACATGCCTGTACAGTCGAAGAAGGGGATCAGGGGAGAGCCTTAGGGAGGGAAGAGGGAGAATTGAAGAAAACAGTTCAAATAATACTATGGCGATATGAGAAGGTATTACTACCAATGTCACTAACACAGGTGGGTAGGGAGAATGGGGGAGTGGGGTGGGAGATGGAGGGAAATATATCAAGAGCTGTGTACTTCTGTGTTTTTATCACATTGAACCTCATTGCAATTCAATAATTGCAATGCACTAATAAAATAATTTTTAAAAATAAAGGAGAGAAAGGCAAAAGGGGAACCTGTTCTTTTGGGATCTAACCAAAAACAGAGTACAGGGAACATCCAGGTAGTCTGGAATGAAAGGGCTCTTTCTGCAAAGACTTCTGCAACTGTGTATTCAAGAGCCTGACTTCTTAAGAGCAACTGTAGTCGTACTCCCAAGAGCAGTCTTGGACCGCATGGCTTCTTGTGCTAGGCTGCTTGGACCACGTTAGTCAAGTGGACAGACTTTTTGGTCAAGTTCCCTACTTCTCCAGCTCCACATCCCCTGAAAGAAAAAAGACATGACAGCCTTCATCTCTGATCTCTTAGGAAGGACTTCGAAGCACATTAAGTAATTTGCACTATCCCAGCATGGAGAGGGTTACAAAGCATTTATTGGCTTTCTCTCCTCAGGACCAGATTCTCTTATGTTCACTCCTAATGAGCTCTATGACTCTTGATTTCCAAGCCTAGCTGAGAACTTCTAAGCCCAGCAAATTCTGAAGAATCCCCGATGAATTCCTTCATCCTGATTATTTAGAGTAAAAGAGGCATCAATCTCCCCACACTGGGGTGGCAGCCTTCACAGAGCAGACTAAGGAAAAATGATGATGCTAACTCAGGCCCTGTGGGGTTTATTATATTAAAGTGAAGAAAATAAATCTCCACACTCGATTGTGTTTGAGCCAGGGCCCCTCCACTCCTTGTTCTCACTCACTGCCCCCTCTGGACAATCCAATGAAATAGAGCCGAGGAGAAGATGGTAAAACCCAGCTGGAGGCAGGCCCTTTTCCAGGGCACTCACTAAACCCCCAAGTATCAAACACTCGGGGAAGGCTTTTATTTAAACTCTGAAAACCAAGACCGGGCAAGTCAAATGAAGTGGGAGTAGCAAGTATCAAAAATGTCAAATTCCATTTTGTGTAAATACAGCTAATGAAGATCCCTTAACTGTTCATTTTTCCCCCAGCTGATGGTCTGCCCAGTGCATTCAATTTCATTGAGAGCTACATACTCGGCCAAGTTCTAGTAACATAAAAATGTGCTCTCATAGTTACAGTGTGGAGGGAAAAGGACTCATATCTAGGTCTTTTTTTTCCCCAGTACTGGGGATTAAATCCAAGAGTGCTGTACACTGAGTGACACCCCCAGCTCTCTATTTTTTATTTTGAGACAGGGACTCACTAAATTGTGCGGGCTGGCCTCGAATTTGCATTCCTCCTGTCTCAGCCTCCCAAGTTGCTAGGATTGCAGGCATGCACCACCATGCCTGGCTTGCTCTAGGTCTTTAATTATACAAAAGTATGTGGTATTATTCTCTTTTACTATTTCAGAAGGAATGGAGGAGGGAGAACTTAGCCCAGGTTTGGCTAATTCTACAATGATTTCCACTCTAAAATGTTTATTTTAAGTAATACTTGATCTACAAAACTTGAATACTACCCAGTAATTTGAATTCCCATTTATTATTCAGAGGACTAAAATATGCCCTCCAGTAAGAGTAAAAAAAAGGTAAAAAAAAAAAGTACAAACTTGGAGAAGACTCTGAAGGCCTTCTAGGAATTGGAAATGATTGGTTTGGATTGGTTTGGTTTGGCATGGTACTAGGGATTGAACCCAGGGGTGGTCTACTGCCAAGCTACACCCCCATCCCTTTTTATTTTTTATTTTTAAACAGGGTCTCACTAAGTTGCTGAGGACCTTGCTAAGTTGCTGAGGCTGGCCTCAAACCTGCAATCCTCCTGCATCAGCCTCCCAAATAATGGGATTACAGGTGTGAGCCACCACGCCCAACTTGGAAATGTTTTAAATAATCGTCACTCCCTTGGACCCACACGGCAGTGGAATGAGACCAGTTTAAACAGGGTGAAGATTTGGAGAAGGTCACTTGTGCTTTGCATGGGTGTCAACCCTGTGTCTAGTGCTCAACTTTAGGGAGTCTGCTAGGGAGGTCACTAAGGAGGAGGGTCTGGGAAAGGGTGGCAGTTACTTTGTGAATGTATGAAATATTGAATAAAATGCTACTCAACCCACAACCATGGCTGTGGCTGGAGTTAGCAACTCATGTGATGCTCAGAGATAAAACGTGATGGAGCTCAGGAGACTAAGTTGAAGCTCTTAGTCATGTTGGTGTTCAAGCTGCTCTCCTGCCCGAGGACCTGAGGGAAAGACACTCACGAGAAAGCCGCAATGGAGACGCCGAGGGCTCCATGTAACAGAGCACTTGCCTTTGGTGTGCGCTCCACTCCGGTCTTCTCAGGTTCTTCCGGACATGGTGACATTCACCCACTCGCCTCATTGCAAGTTGCCCATGTGACTTGTATCTGCATGATTTGGGTTTTGGTTTTTGTGGTACTGGGGACTAAACCCAGAGGTGTTCTACCTCCGAGCTACATCCCCCAGCCCTCTTCATTTTTTAATTTTGAAATGGTCTCACTGGGTTGCTGAGAGTCTTGCTAAGTTGTGGACGCTGGCCTCCAACCTACAATCCCCCTATCTCAGCCTCTCAAGTACTGAGATTACAGGTGTGTGCCACCACACATGTTTAAGTTGCAGAAGGCAATGTCAAAATATGTGCCATTTTATGTATGTATGTTATATATCCCGGTAAGAAGTTAAAAGATAAAAAGGTAACATTGACAAGCAGGAGTCAGAACATGGGTGCAGCCAAAGCCATCTGCTTCCTTTCCCCCCTTCGGCCCTCATAATCATCAGGGTAGCCTATGAAAACCATTTCGGCGGTGGGGTGCATAAAGGGTAGGGTGTGATCAACATTCCTAGCTCTTGTCTCATGTAAGAGTCAAAATGTCTTTTCAAGTAACAGATTTCTCAGGGCTCCCAATAGTACATTTTCTTATATTCCCCCCAACGGGAAGCTGGGAGAGCCTAACAGTTACATGATTCGTCAGCAGGTGGAGCTGAAGAGCTAACCGAGCCACCAGGTCAGGGGACACCTCAGAGGACTGCCTGGGGAACCTGGCAGATGGCATTTTGGATGAGGCAGAAGGGCAGACTTAGAAAAGACGGGATGCATTTTTACGGCTTGTGTGGATGTTTTAATTCATTTGCTCATTCATTCATTCATTCATTCATTCAACAATATTGATTAGATATCCTCCACATGCCTGGCACTATGTTAAATGCACAAGTGCGGTAGGAAACTAGGAAGGCATGGTTTGCCCTCATGAAACTCACACTCTAAGGAGCTGGCTCAGCTTAGTGGTTAACTGTGTTCATGCACGTTGGCATCCAACAGGCCTTTATCAAGCCACACCTTGAGACTGTCGTGGAGAAACTACGTAACTTCAGATATTAGGCAATTGACTCAAGTCTATCATGTATAAAGCAGGGAGAGCAAAATCCACCCCAGTAATTCTCCATCCTCCTAACATTACCTGATATTAAAAAAAAAAATACCCAGGCCTGGGACACCCCTATAGATTTTGATTCAATTGGTTTGAGTAAGTACCAAATCCTCAGTAATTTTAAAACTACCTATCAGGTGCTTCTATTGAGAAAACAGTGAGAAAAATTCCTCTATAGAGTTGGTGAGAGGATTGCATTGAATAATTCACATGAACATCTTAGTAAATATGTAGTTGTTAGCTATGATTCCCAAGTATGACAGGTGCTATCCACTTCAGCAGAGGTCCAGGGATCTGGGAGAAGACTGCTAACCTAGTCAATGAGCAAGAAAGAGCTGAAGATAATTCTGGTGGTTTTGTTTCTTAAAAGAAAAAAAATGACTGCCAGTCTATAATTTAATCACAGTGTGACAACCACCTGCGTTGAATTGAATGGGTAAGTTGATGTGGCTATTTTTGGAGCTGTCTTATTGGAGGGCTTTTCTTTCTTCCTTTCTTTCCTTCTTTCCATTTTTAGTACAAACCACTCAGAGCTTAATAATGTTTAATACTAGCATGTGCTAATAAGGAGAAGAATTAAGAAGTTATCTAGCCCATACCTTTCATTTTACAAGGAGAACGAGGAACTCCTAAAAAGTGAAGTGGTTTCTCCAAGATCAGACAGCCAGTAGGTTCAGTTTTGCTTGGTCTCAGCATGAACCTCTATAACAATTTAGCTACGTACAACTTCACACTATAGCTGGGTTTCCTACTGGTTGTGTGTAAACAGAGTCTTTGTAAAGCAAACCATATGTTCGATGTACTAAAAGAACTTTCTAGATAAAGAATACAACTATGAATCCTTTTGGCTAAAAACAAAAAACTTTTTGAAGATGGAGACATCAGTCTCTCCATATCCCTAATAGGAACAAACAGAGCAACTAGATAGCAAAACCAAAGGCCCAGGGAGAATATTTAAAGGCAGTTGTGTCAAGCTATCCCTATGAACTCCGAATGCAGATGAGGAGGGACGAATCACACTCAACACTGAACATGCATGGTGTAAGCTCCTGTGGGGGGAGAAAGTACAGGGAGGGCACAGGGAATCTGACTGAGAAGAGAACTGGAGACCCCAAGATAGACTACAGGTATTTACAGAAGTGCAATAGAGCAATTTGAGAACAGTAGTTAAAACTTTTTAAAAGTTGGCTCAGCCAGGTGTGATGGTGCACACCTGTAATCCCAGTACTAGGAAGATTGACACAGGAGGACCACAGGTGACTCTCATCAACCTAGTGAGACCCTGTTTCAAAATAAAAATAAAATAGGGCTGGAGGTGTAGCTCAGAGGTAGAATGGCCCTGCGTTCAATCCCTAGTACCACACACATGCACAGACCCACAAAAAAAGTTGGTTCATTCATCCCAACTGTGGGAGACTCCAAAGGTCACAATAAGTTCTGAGCCATATGAATTCTCAAAATTGATCAATCAGGGCCCTTCCACACAGGGTTCAAAACATAGATATTTGAAACTACATAGTAAAACTGCTAGTGGTGGAATAAAATGTAGGCAAGTAGAGAAAAAAAAGGGGTTCCAAAAAACTTAGGGGTGGAGGACAGAGCCAGTAAGTCTTATAAAATAAGCCAAGTTATTTTTGAACATGACAGGAAAACAATGGAAGAGGGAGCTCTGTGAATTGTGAAAAGATATACTGAACGAGACCTTCTTCTAAAAGTTCAGGAAAAATTAATTTCATGTAAAAACAAAAAAAAAGAAAGGTGTGGAGGTCAAATCCCACACCAAGTTATTATAACAATAAGTGAGAAATAAGGGGCAAAATAACATCCCTTCAGACAAGCATGCTGGGAAGACATGCCCACAGAACAGATCAAGACTGTAACCTTGTAAAATCTAAAAGACATGATGGAAGTCTTGCAAGACATGAAAAACAATGGTACTGCACACCTGTAACCTCAGTACTTGGAAGGCTGAGACAGGAGGATCACGTGTTTGAAGCCAGCCTCAGGACCTCAGTGAGGCCCTCCTCAACTTATTGAGACCCATTTCAATATAGGGTTTGGGGTGCAGCTCAGAGGTAGAATACCCTTGGGTTCAATCCTCAGTACCATATACACACACATACACAAAATAAAATTAGAAAAAATAAAACTCAGAAATGAGGTTGTAGCACTCAGGAAAGAATTAGGTACAAAGGGGGAAAAATCTTAAAAATTAAACTAGAAAGAACACAAGGGCAATAAATACAATGGATGATGCCTTAGGAGAAATAGAAAGGAAAAAATCATAAAAAAATTTTAAATCAAAGAGAAACGAGAAAAGATCAAAAGGATTTATGACCAAGTTAAAATTTTGAAGACAAAGAATATCTAGCAGAGAAGTCATGGAAGTCTCTGGAAGAAGAAATCCAAAGAAAGGAAATAGAACAAACATCAAAAACTATAATTCATAATATTCCTGAAATAAAGAGACTTACAATGACACAGAGAAAGAGCTCACTACATACCTAAGGGTATTGACCCAGAATGGCCAACTCAATGAGATATTCTACTCAAATTATTTAACTTTAAGGAAAAAGAAAACAATCCTTTGGATATCTGGAAAAAAGAGTGACTTGTAAGGGGAAGAAAATTAGATAATTATCAACTTGTCAGCAACGACGCTTTATGGTAGAAGAAACTGGAGTAACATGTTTAAGATATTCAGAAGAAAAATGTGAGCTAATGGTTTTTTTATATCCAACAAAGCTGACTTTCAAGTATAAACGCCACTGAGAAATTGTTATCAACATGAAAGATCTCAAGGATTATTGTTCCAAGTGTCCTTCTAAGGAATCTACTAGGAAATGAGTTTCAGATAGAAAACATCAACCTGAAGACTAGTGGCAAACATTAAACATAAAGACTTACAGAACCAAGACTAAAAGGGAGGTTAAAAAGGAGAAACAGTACATTTAAGGACTCATTTACGGCTCAGGCAATGTAGATAGACTACAGATCTTAACACATGCACTCAGCTCAACACTAAGTGGCTTCTTGCCCTTGTTTTGGCCACCTCTGGCACAGAGGCCACTATCCCGTGGTGCTGCTTCTGCAGGTGGCGGCAGCCGGGGCTCTGTGTCTAGAATCTGCTCTGTTCCTGCGCTACGCCTGCATGACTCATCCATCATCCCAGCCTCACAACCAGGCTGCGCATCTGGATATCTCATTCCTAGAATGACAGTTTCAGAGAGGTTTATAATGAGAAGCAATTCCTAGCAAAACAAAAGGGCATTTGAGAATTTTTAGCAAGCCTAGATCACAAACATTATACTCCTTTCTGCCAGATAAACTCAATTTCTAAATCTAAAACTTTGCAAGCATATACCTTTTTATACTTCATCTGCAAAGCAAAGGAACCATGAACATTGCAAAACTGCAAAATTCCTTTATAAAAAAAAAAGCTTTTACTTCAATAAAGAGTAATGACTAAGAGAGATAGTGAATGGATGGATAAATAGACAGATGATAGGTAGGTAGATAGACACTGGCCACACAGCAGAGGCTGTTCTAAACAGATTACACGCATTCATTCATGCAGTGCTGGCCACAACCCAAATGGGGGTGAACCCTGTTTTACAGATAGTGGAAGAGAGGTTAAGTAACTTGCTCACGGTCACATGGCTACTGAAGAGCAGTGCTAGAACTCAAACCACCCATTCTGGCTCCAGAGCCTGTGCCAGTAGTTACAGGTTCCACACTTTCACAAGTTCTTAACATCTTGGAAAGCTTTGGAAACACCAGAGTAGAGAAGACAGTAGCCCCGTGGTCCAGTGGTCCGTATTTGAATGCTACCTGGCTCACCCGATTTGTATTTTAGATAGCTTGTCCTGGTAGAAAGCAGAGCCAATCAATGATCAAATAGCATCCACTCTATATCCTCAACAGTTCTTGAAGCTACGGGCTTTTCTTCATCCCCAGGGTTATTGCTTTCATTCAAGCCACCATTACTTCTTGGTTAGATTACTGCAGACACTTCCTGACTTTCCTGTCTTTAGTCCTAACTAGAAATGAAGATGAGAGGCCCAAACGGAAATATAAAAGGGTGCAAAGCTAGCCAAAGAATGTACATATACCAGCCCAGACAACTTCTGGGAGCAAGGGCTGAAGACAGAGAGAGGTAGAAGCAATTGCAGGCCCAGGCCTTTATAAATCTAGAGAGAGTAGAAAGCCTTACTGTCATGAAGACATTGAATAAAAACACACGCTTGCCTCACACGCAGGCTGCCTGGGTCTGCCCTCGGAGACTCGGGCCCCGGGAACAGCTCAGACAATGCTCGTCTGCTCTCTTCCCCGCATCCTCCAGCCTCCCTGGGGCTTGGGTCTCCTGATCAGAGAAGCCTGGCTGGCTCCCATCATCCTCTCCTCTGCTGGCCTTGCTGAGATGTGCCCTGGGCAGGCACTGGGCAGGAAGGAGACTCCTCACATGATTCAGCATAATCCCCCTTCTCTCCCTTCCCGAGGCTGCACACTGCAGAAAGAGCACAGCAGAAATGCAGACAAAACGGAGTTCAACATGGGTGAGAAGGGCCCTGCTGCTTGGCATCGTCTGGGCCACTGCACGCCAGCCTCTCCCGGGGGCCTCGCTGCCCCTGCGTCTCCCAAGGGCTACAGGTAAGTGGACACTGGGGCCAGCTATCCCCTGCTACTACCACATATAGAGGAAGAGACAACGAGAAATCCTCCCCCCACTCACTTTTGCTTTTGCTTTCTGCTGTATTTGCTCTGATCTTTAGCATTTGGAAGGATATCAAACACTTTTGATCCCTCCAATAAGTTCTCAAAAATAGCTCCAAAGTAATTCAGAGATCCAGAAGTAGGCGAGACTCCAGTTTTTATTGTTGGAGACTTCATCATGAAAACAAACAAACAAACAAATCTTTCATCCCAGGAAGTCTCTCTGCAACAGTGGGGGATTCTTTGAAGGCCTGAGGACAACTTGGCTCTGGAATGAGAAAATGCAATTGTTCAGTTATTAGAAATATTTATTCATCAGGGACATAGTTTCTACTTGGGGAAGGAAATGGGTTCAGAATTCCCTTTTAGAAAGCGACAGGGAGGAGTGATTTAATGATTTCTTTTTTAATAAAATTTTCCACTATCGTCAGCTTATTTCATTAAAGAGTCTCTTTCCGAGTCCAAAGACTAAGGCTGTATAACTACATCATGTTCAGAAGGCTTTTCATGCATTTTCACTCGGTTTTCAAAATTCTACCCACATACCCCAGTTTTCTGAAGGAAATGCGTGTTCTTTGTGGGCTTGGAATGTGTGACTCCGACGACTTTCTTCAAACTGTCACCTCTCTTTCCTCACCAGAAAACACCACCGGGTGCGATGCTTCTCCATCATCTGAGTTTCCGGAAGGGTTTTTCACCAAACAGGAGCGTATAGATGGAGGCCTCATAATCTACTTCCTAATTATCCTATACATGTTCATGGCCGTGTCTATCGTCTGTGACGAGTACTTCCTACCCTCCCTGGAAATCATCAGCAAATGTAAGTGGCTGAAAAGCTCCCCTAGCACCTTCCAGAAAAGTCCTGTCACACAGTTAAGTCTTTTTGAAGCAGCTCAGCAACAATTTGCATCCATCTCAGCTGGTGCAGAGCTCTGAATCCTGTGTGTGGGTCGGGTGAAGGAAGTAGCCTCGAGTGGTTTCTCTTGGTAGTTATGTGGAGCAGAGCATGGTTCAGTTAGTACCGGGCAGTTATTATTATACTGCCTATCTACAGAAACTTCCTGTTTCTCTACTGCACTGCCTGGGTTGCTGTTATAAGAACTGTTCCTAGATTGCACATCTGTGTGCTTGGTGTGCACGCCAAATACAATAGAACTCCTTGTATTTTCCATTTTATAATTCAGAAACTTTTTTTTGTGTGTGTGTGTGTGTGATGCTGGGGATTAAACTCAGGGGCATTCTACCTCTGAGCTATACTCCCAACCCTCCCCTCCGCCCCGTTTTTGGAAACAGGGTCTCATCAAGTTGCTGAGAGCCTCACGAAGTTGTTGAGACTGACTTTGAACCTGTGATCCTCTTGTCTCAACCTCCCAAGTATAGGCGTGTGCCACCATGACTGGCTAACGTTTTTCTCTACAAGCACTATAGCTTTTTTTGGTGTGTGTGTGTGTTCCTGGGAGATGAACCTAGAGGCACTCTACCGCTGAGCTTTACCCCCAGCCCTTTTTTATTTTTTGTTTTGAAACAAGATCTCTCTAGGTTGCTGAGAGTCTCTCTAAATTGCTGAGGCTGGTCTCGATCCTGTGATCCTCCTGTCTCAGCCTCCAAAGTACTGGTATTACAGGCATATGCCACCATGCCCAGCTCACTATAGCTTTTTAAAAAGAGGTATGTGGCCGGGCGTGGTGGTGCATGCTTGTAATCCCAGCACTTTGGGAGGCAGAGACCGGAGGATCTGGGTTCGCGGCCAACCTCAGCTCTCTCTCTCTCTCTCTCCCTGTCTCTCTCTCTCCCTGTCTCTCTCTCTCTCTCTCTCTCTCTCTCTCTCTCTCTCCTTAGTGAGGCCCTCTGCAACTTCGTGAGACCCGGTTTCAAAATAAAGTATAAAAAATAGGGCCGGGGGTGTAGCGCGGAGGTAGAACACCCCTGGGTTCAATCCCCGGTACCACAAAAAAAAAAAAAAGAGGTATGTGATAAACAAATGTGATTAAGGACTACCCTTTCCTCTCTTCCTTTCCTAGAATCTTGCCATTAAGATAATAAATTGATATTTAAGAACTAACAAATAAATAAATCCTGCATCCAAGGTAAAGCGACCTCAGGCATTGGGTAATTGCAAATTCAGTTATTGAAAATTAAACTTCATTACTGGTTTCCAAAAATAAGATCAGCCAATCCAAGGCCTGTGTCCTGGGGCAGTGCACATTGCCCCACATTTTGAGTATCATCCTTCACTGATGTGCTGGTCTTTAAAATCAGGGTATCAGTGATGTTTTATGCCATCTAAGGGAAGTTTAGTTAGTTTAACTGGTTGAGAATACTCTCTTCACAGCAAAGACAAACAGATGAGTTTCCTAGTGCATATTTATTTATTAAGAAATGATGGGCCAGGCATGGTGGCGTACCCTGTAATCCCAGTACTTGGGAGCCTAAGACAGGAGGATTGCAGGTTCAAGACCAGCCTCAGCAACTTAGCAAGACCCTGTTTCAAAATGAAAAATAAAAAGAGCTGGGGATGTAGCTCAAAGGTAGAACGTCTTTGGGTTCAATTCCTAGTTAAAAAAAAAAAAATATCTGGGCATGGTGGCACACACTTGTAATCCCAGTACTTGGGAGGCTGAGGCAGGAGGATCACAGGTCTAGGGCCAGCCTCAGCAAGTAGTGAGACTCATCAACCTAGTGAAACCCTGTTTCAAAATTTAAAAATATAAAATGAAAATAGTGCTGGGGGTGTAGCTCAGAGGTAGGATGCTCCTGAGTTCAATCCCCAATCCCCCCCACAAATAAATAAATAAATAAATAAATAAACAATGGCATCCTTAACCTCAACACACACACACACACACACACACACACACACACACACACACACGTTGCCACCTACCATTTCTTCACACAGGAAAAGAACATGAAGGTAAACTCTTCCTTTCCCATTGCCCCATCCCCCACCCCTGGTAAACTGCAAGACATTTCTCTCTTGTTCATTGCAGTATAGCAGTGTCCCCAGGTCCTGAAATGATTACCTGGCAATAGTGAAGACGCTCAACCTCCATTTGTTCAAGGAAGAAAAAGAAGTTTATTGTAATTATTATTACTAAACTTAAGTGAATGGAAATACACTTTTTTATATTGATTCCACATTTTACATTGACACTGATATATTCTTCAATGTAGGTTAAATTACATTATTTTTACTTGCGTTAATTAAATACAAGAAAGAAGAAATAGGTAAAGTCGCCTATATTGCCATCACCCCAAGATCCCCACAGCCACCATTTTCGCCATTTGGTGTACAATATTTCCTTTCAGTCTTTTGACTTTTGAATCTATACACACACACATGCACACACACACACACACACATACATACACACATACATATATACATTCTGGGGTCTCTATTTTTCCTCATATAATACTATATTGTGCACATTTTCCCATACCATTACTCTTCAAAAACATGATTTTTTTTTTTTTTTTTTTTTTTTGCGGTACCGGGGATTGAACGCAGGGGCGTTCTACCTCTGCGCTACGCTCCCGGCCCTATTTTTTATGCTTTATTTTGAAACCGGGTCTCACGAAGTTGCGGAGGGCCTCACTAAGAGGAGAGAGAGAGAGAGAGAGAGAGAGAGAGAGAGAGAGACAGGGAGAGAGAGAGGGAGAGCTGAGGCTGGCCGCGAACCCGGATCCTCTGGTCTCCGCCTCCCAAAGTAATGGGATTACAAGCGTGCGCCACCACGCCTGGCTGAAAACATGATATTTAATGGTAGCATGACAGTTCATGATTCTATAACTGATTTGAATGCTAACCATGCTTTTCACTTATTATAGGCACCCAGTATACATTTATCATTTTTTTAATATGTTTTTATTGGTGCATTGTAGTCTCACATCACAATGAGTATCAGTTTGGTGTTAACATACATGCACACAGCTCTTAGTGTCCCTCCCCCCTGCCTCCCCCCTGCCTCCCCCCTACATTTATCATTTTTAAACTATTAATTTCATTAGAGATTTGGTTTGTTATAAACTTCTTTTTGTTTTAAGTAGCTTTGTATCTGTGCACGTGTAAATTCCTTGCACAGGTCCCTGGTCATTTCCTGATTAAGAGACAGAACTATTCATATTTTAAGTCTTACGATATATATTTCCAAAAAGTATTCCACAAAGGGTGTGGCAATGTAAACCTCCATAATGTTTAGCAGCATCCATTCCAGAAAACAAAATTACTTTTAATATCTTTGTTAATTACTTTAAACTATAATTTCTCATATTGATTTCACTTATGAGGTTGAATATTTCATGTTTACTGAAATATGTGGCCTTACTTTTGTGCTTTTTTGCTCATATGCTATAGGAGGGGGAGTATTTGTCATATGACATAAATTTTATGATGTATTTTTCCTTTAGCATTTTGTATATTTATCACATTGAAGTTTAAATTTTTAAGTAAATTTATAAATATTTTCTTTTTTTGCGGTACTGGGGATTGAACCCAGGGGCATTTTACCTCCAAGCTACACCCCCAGCCCTATTTTTAATTCTTTATTTTGAAACAGGGTCTCACTAAGTTGCGGAGGGCCTCACTAAGTAGCTGAGGCTGGCCGCGAACCTGCAATCCTCCGGTCTCAGTCTCCCAAGTACTGGGATTACAAGCGTGTACCACCATGCCCGGCATAAATATTTTCTTTTATGATTCTCATTTTGTTTTTATACTTAGAAAGATCTTTTTAACCCTAGGTTCCAAAAATTGTCATATTTTCTTCTAAGTATGTTTTTTTTCTACATTTATTTCTTCCACTAAAAGCTTCTCTTGCTATAGAATATACTATTTTTCCAAGTCAAACAATTTTCATATATTAAGTTCATATATGTCTATACACAGAAGTATACATATATAGTCTATTTCTATAATCCCAACTCTATTCTAATAATCTTTGTGTTCATTCTTGTGTCAAAACAACACATTCAATTAGGAAAATGTAAAAAAAAAAACCTAAAAATTACAAATAATCATAGACCAGGCATGGTGGCACACACCTGTAATCCCAGTACTTGGGAGGCTGAGACAGAAGGATCACAGGTTCAAAGCCAGCCTCAGCAACTTAAGTGAGGCTCTCAGCAATTTAGCAATACTCTGTTTCCAAATAAAAAATAAAAGAGGGCTGAGGGTGCAGCTCAGGGGTAGAATGTACCTGGGTTCAATCCCCAGTACCACACACACACGCAAACAAACAAAAAAATGTAAATCATGTACAACCAGGAAATTTAAATTTCAAAGCATTCTAAACATGACTAGACTGAACAATGGCAGGACTGGAAGAACAAATCCATCAACTTTGCTATAAAAAAAATTGTCTCGGAGTGGTAAAAATAAATTAAAAAAAATATAACCCTGCAGAAGAAACTACTGCATTAAAATTTAACTTATGACCTCAAAATAAACTTTATTAAGGGATTTAATGTAGTAATGACTTCCACCATACCACTTGTGGAATTACTTTGAAACCTCATCAACAAATATGCATTGCTCAGGCAAATCACTGCCATATGATTAATATAGCAGCTATTATGAATGTGTGGTTGACGGAGGCCTGCGCCACTGCCGCATCATCTTCAGCCCTTAAGAACTGACCCGAGTTCTTGAGCATCAAAAACACTGGCAATGAAATGAGATAGAAATAGTGCTAGCTCATTTTTAAATGCCTATCCACTCATTCTGTCAGTTCTCTTTTCAAGGTGTAGCATGGTCTCATCCAAATTATGACATCAGCAATAAAAAGTACTTCCTCCACAACGTGTTTACCTCCATAGAAACTGGCTTCCAAAGTCTGCGGATATGTTGCATTCCTCCGTAGTTCCTTGATAAGCATTGAGCTGTAATAGTTCCATTTTGTTCCCTAACAATCATTAATATGATCCTCAGAAAGTTGACTATAGTGTTCCACAATATAGAGGCGTATTAATTTATGTGTCAGCTATTTATTATGATACAATTACAGAAGACCAAGCATGATGCATGCACATATATGTGTGTGTGTTCCTATATATGTATATTCCTACATATGTATATGTGTATTCCTATATATGTGTATTCCTATATATGATTTCATTTCGTCTTCACAAAAACCCTACAAAATAGGAACTAATATATTGGTGCTAATGATGAGAAAAGTGAGGCTGAGAGGGTAGATAATTTGTCAAGACCACACAGTCAATACATAGCAGAGCTCTGATCTCTCTCTAATGTCAAAACTCAAACATGCTCTCAACTGCTATATGATAAAATTTCATACATCTTTGTTTGATATTAGTTACTGTAATATGGTCGTTTCAAGAGACCTGTTCTATTTGAACACTCTTTTACAAAGGGCTTTCCTCCCAAGGGCACTGGGAATTAAAGCATATAGATAGATAGATAGATGATAGATAGATGATAGATAGATGATAGATAGATGATAGATAGATGATAGATAGATGATAGATAGATAGAGATAGATAGATAGATAGATAGA
>PVJS01044463.1:0-16645 GCA_004027185.1 Glis glis
AAAGAGTTAGAATGCTTCTGGGTTCAATCCCCAGTACACACACACACACACACACACACACACACACACACACATCATTGGACAATAATTTCCTTGGCAGAACCTAGGGTTAGAGTTGCAGACTCCTTCGGTCATGAAAACTCAAGAATCTAAGTCCAAAAGACATAATAGAAACCATTTCCAAAATGAACTAATGATAAATGTAAAAAAATCCATACAGAAATCTTTGATTTTTGTCCTATTTAAGGAAGGCAATTTTTGTTTTTTTCTGGTCTGAAGCATCTCTAAACTGTTTGCCCTGATTTTATCAAAATTATTTTTGGGAAAGTCTAGTTACACAACTTTATATCCTTCAGTTCTTATTTAATTCAATATGAGTTTAGAAGATAAATCTATGGATTATTTAGTTTAATCCCTTCTTGTTGTATTGAAGAAATAAATTAAGAGAGTTTACGTGATCTATGCAAGATGATATAGCTGGTTGATAACAGAATTCTGACAATATCCCAGACTTCCTAACTTCTCGATTCCACTGATAATTCCACTATTGGTGTTGTCATAATAGCTTACCAGTCAGTAGCGCCTAAGACCTTATGATATGTCTGGCACTGTGCTATGAATAGATGATACAAATTATCACTAAGATATAGCTCTGCTCCTTAAATACCACAGAGTTCTACATAAGAAAAGACACCATTACAAAATAGTAAAAGGCAATATGAAATAAAGTTTAAAACTGGATAGAATTAAGGATCAAGTGGTATGGATGGATATGGAAATAATATTGCGTCTCATTTTAAATAAACCTGGATGTGTATGGTAATACTGGATTGTGATTGAAAACAGTTTAAGAGACACTTGATATAGGCTAGTTTTGCTAACTTCAATGTATAAAACAAAAGCAATCAAATGACACCTTAAGTTTATGCTCTATTAAAAATGGTAACAGCTATTAAAAAACATGAAGTTGATGAAAGTGCCAAGGAAGTCTTTATGGGAAGAGAAACATTTGAGACAGAATTTCAAGGAATGATGGCATTAGGAAGTGCAGAAAGATTATAAACTTTATAATTGAGACATGAACAATATTTTAATGAAAATTTGAATACCTTTTAAGTTACAATGTGATCTCAATGCAGTTCAAAGTAAATGTGTTTCTGGGCCTCTGAGGTGCTTAGATGTGGAAATGCCTGCTGAATTAAGTAGTGGAGTAGAATTCTAGATTTCTTTCTGTAGAGGTGGTGCAATTTTCCCCAGATGTTTCTCCTGTGGTAACTAGTCCTAATGGAATGTTGTTTCTTAGCAGCGTAAAGTTGTCTTATACAGGAAATGAGAGATCTGTTTGCTTTCAATCAAATCATCTAACCTTTCTGATTCCTCATTTCCTTATCCAGAAATGGAACTAACAAGAACTGCCCTACCTGGATATCTACAATTTTATTTGTCAAATTATGCTTCAACAAAGCTGGAGGAAAAAATAATTGCAAAGACTCTGGTTCAGTGGAGATTCTATGCAGATATTTATAGGAACAAATTCTGCAGAGTTCTCTGCAGCATTGATTTGAGTTGTTTCTGATGATCCTAACAGGCATTATTATATGTTTCCTGGGGTGCAGATAACTATCTGATATGTGTACTGTGTGATTCATTGAGTGCCTCGTGCGTACATCTCCTTTTATCCACTAGGCTGACTTACAGCGATGCTCGCTGTTATTTAGAGTACCACTGGAAAATTCTTGTGTGTGTCATTTTTTATTTATACATTAAGAATAAAAATTGCCGGGTGTGGTGGTGCATGCCAGTAATCCCAGTACTTGGGAGGCTGAGACAGGAGGATCATAGGTTCGAAGCTAGCCTCAGCAAGTTAGTGAGGCTCTCAAACAACCTTGTGAGATCCTATTTCAAAACAAAAAATAAAATCAGGCTGGGGCTGTAGCTCAAAGGTAGAATGCCTCTAGGTTCAGTCTGCAGTAACACACACACACACACACACACACACACACACATTGATTTCCTTATACTTCTACCTAGATTAAATTACATTACTGCAGTAAGATGATGAACTGCACATATAGTCAGAGAATAGTGCTGCTCTAGTTTCTACATAACTCTAGTTTTTTACATTACCACAGAAGAGAAGCCTACTTGGCCACTGAGAAGTGATGGAACTGCATGGACGGCAGAAGATGAAGATAAACTTTATACTTTTTTTTTCTTTAGGTGCTGGAGATCAAGCCAGTACCTCATGCATGCTAGGCAAGTGCTCTTCCACCGAGCTACATCCCCAGCTCTAACTTCATACTTTTAAGTTTGCCAGTCTATCCCAGAATGTTGATATTGTAATCCTTAATGTTGTCATTTCTGCTCTATTTTTGTAAATCAGAATATATAATGTATTTTGAAAGATTATGGCGATTAGTAGGAATTCCTCAGTTATATAAATGGATTGAACAAATATTGGGTGTGTTCTATTTATACATATAATGTTTAATATCTTTATATGTGGTTAATAAATCCTAAATAGGAAAGGTTAATAAATGAATCAACAAGATTTGGTACTAGAACACCAAGTAAACTAAGATACTATCCAAGCTACATGGTTATAGAGAACATCCTCCTTTACGGCAGCAGTGTAAAACAGACAAAAACTACATTATCTTTCTCCCTGCAGAAAATAGAACTTCGCATTAGCTGAAGTGAAGGTTTGGTATCTTGATGGAGCTCTGCTTTGTCATCGTCCTTGGTATGTTCTCTGAAGTACAAACAGGAAAATTCTCTTCTGAATACATAATGAAGTAAGGTTTTAGCAAAGTCTTGTAGAAACTTATGCCCTCTAATCTTTAAGACAGAATTGAAGAGCAGGAAGGGGTTGGCTGAAAAAAATACATGCTCAGTTCTGGAGAAAATGAAATAACAAAGCAAAAGCATGGCAATGTTTAAGTCCTGTGTGTAGCAAGTATTTGCCCTGGGTGACAAACACGTCTTCCAAATTCTGGTCGTGTGGCTTATATTTCAGGATAAGATCATCTTTGAAGTTTTTAACATTATATACATAAGACTATATTTATCTACAAAGCAAGGCTGTGACCTTTGTCTAAGGATTCGATTCAATCTTATTTTTGTCTCCCCCCATGGTACTGGGGATTGAAACCAGGGGCATTTTACCTCTGAGCTACACCACAGCCCTATTTTATTTTTTTATTTTGAAACAGGGTCTCGCCGAGTTGCAGAGGGCCTCACTCGGCCTCACTGAGTTGCTGAGGCTGGCCTTGAACCTGTGATCCTCCCATCTCAGCCTTCCAAGTACTGGGATTACAGGCACCACCATGCCCGGCTTCAGTTCAATCTTATAAATCATAAATTTCAATGTCAAATCACCTCTGATTTACTCAGTTATGGGTTCTGGCATTTAGAAACCCATCCTATCACTTTATAGAGGTGGATTTTTAGTCATTTGATGGCATGTTCTCATATTTTAATTATAAGAATAATTATAATATCTTTTTTTTGGTACTAAAGGTTGGACTCAGAGAAATTCTACTTTTAAGCTATGCCTCTAGCCCTATTTTATTTTTTAAGTGAAGCAGGGTCTTGATAAGTTGCTGAGGCTGGTCTCACTAAATTGCTGAGGCTGGTCTTGAACCTGCAATCCCTCTGTCTCAGCCTCCCAAGTACTGGGATTACAGGTGTGTGCCACCACACCTGGCTAACTTCTTAAACAAGGCTGGTTTAAGGGAGCTAATATACTGAAAGACCAGCAAAGTCTGATATGGGCAAGTTCAAAAACTTCCTCAGCTAGATTTTCCTACAGAGAGACTGGATGATTGGAAAGCTATTCACTTAAACAGAATTATTTTATATTTTACTATGCAAATTTGTATTAGCTGTAGATAAGAGACGGTTTTGTGCTTAGAGTCACAGAGAGGTTTGGAAACAAATCACACTGTCAGGCAAAGTAGGGTCAATGGTGTTGTCATTTAGAGAAGTCCTATAGATTTGATGAGGTTTTGTTTTTAGTGAGTGATTGTACAGGATTGGAGAGGTTCAGTTGGGCAGTAACCTTAAGCTGAAGGAATTGGCACTATCTTCTGATCTTTATTCAGTATATTCAACAGAGATGGGAAATTGACACCCATCTTCCCTACTGAATTGGGTACGGGAGTGAAGAGCATGTTCTCAGATAACATCGAGGCAGTCTGAGGCTTACAGACAGGGAGTGCAGGAAGCTCCTCATCTGTGTGGCAGTCTGAACTTTCAATGAGTCCTTGGTCACTTAAAGAGGATTTTGGGGGGAAGGGGCAACCTAGCAGATACAAATATGGAAAACAGTATTACCCTAGACATAGCTAGGGGAAATGTAAACACATCTTCTTTGTCTCCATAAGCATTTATTTCTTTATAAATTTCTGTCAGGGGGGAAGAAACTTAATCTTGTTCAATATGAATTCCACTAGGGTTGTAGTTAAGTTACAGGGAGCCTATGTAGTATCCAGATGCCCACATGGTGCAGCACATTCAATCCTCAAGGTCTTCTCTTCATACCAGCATCCATGGGGATGCCACCTACCCAGCCAGGCAGGTTGTTGCCAAGCGTTCCCTATTTCTTGACTGCGAGGTCTCTTCAGGATCAGCTTTCTCTCAGCCACTCCCCTGGCTCACTCACACCTGTCTGCTTCCTCCTAACACTCAACCATTTGTATTTTGGGGTGCTGCCACTGCACGGAGTTCTGCCTGGGAATGTGAGCATCGATCCTATTGTTCTTACATCCCCCAAACTGATTTGAGATTCTGCTGATCTCCCTTCCCACTAGGAATTAATCTTGGGTGAAGAGGGGAGAGGTAGTCAAAGTATATGGGGTTTCTTCCTAGGAGCTGTAGCAGGCACAGATTATTTTAGCTCAAGTGCCAGAAATGCTCACCAACAGAGGCTTAAAGATTAGTTATCCCTGGAGCTGCAGGCCAGGACTGGTGCAGCAGCATAACCGGACCACCAAGGATTCATTTTCCTGCTGTACTTGCACTTTGTTATCTTTAGCTATTGGCTTTTGTCAAGGAGTTCGTCACTATTGTGCTTTTCATGTCCACAAGATGACAGCCACAACTCCAGGTGTCGCACCCACGGCCAAAGTGGAATAAAGGAGTAAGACCAGCTATGTTCCACTCTACCAGAAATGCAAAAGCATTCTCAGAACATTTTCCTTATATCACAGTGTCTAGAACTATGTCACACAAGCCCAGGACTATGTTGAGAGTTAGCAAGTGAGACTGGGGAGGTGATTACATGGGTTTCTAAGCTCTATGGTTGAAGGAGACAAGGGGTTGAGAAGGCTATTTAAATTCTCACTTTTCCTCTAACTTCCTTCATTCCCCACAATACGAGGAAATTTTATGTAGTCTCTCTAGGACAGATACTGATTTAGCTTACGCAATACCCATTTCTAGTCACCTCTCCATTGCTCTCCTTTACAACGTAGGTTAGAGACAGCTAAATGCTTGATTGCTCAGCTTCTCCTGCTTCCAAGAGCGGCCATGCCAATTGGGGATGTGTGTGCACAGTCATGTGTGTGTGCACACGCACATATCTTCTTTCCCAAATAAAAAGGCAGAGAGCCTCACTAGGAAAAACTTTCTACTTTTGTCATTCCCATCTCTTCCTATATGGAATATACTGTTGATGCCTGCAGGCACAGCAGCTGTCTTGTGACTGTGAGGGAACAAAAATAAGGATACCAAGGTGATGGAAAAAATAACTAATTAGGGATACAATATTGTGGATCTAATACATCCCATATGTAGGGACTGCCTCTAAACTTTTTGTATGAGACTAAATACCCCTATTTGTAGAAGATAATTAGAGTTTTCTGCTACTTGCAGTCAAATGTAATCCTAATTAAGATAGGCAAGAAATCAAGATTTTATATCATTATATAGGTCTTCCAAATCTATTGTCTTTTCCAGAGCTGTCCCCATTCCTCTAAAAGGCCCCAACTTTCAAAATTCAAAGGCAAGGAGACAATTTATTTTCTCTGACATTTTACTGTGACATTACATGATGCCATATAATAATATGTCCAGATGGGGAAGGGCTGTGTGAGATGATAGGAATTAAGTGAAACATTTTTTTTAGTACTGAGGATTGAACTCATTCCACCTCTAAGCTATACCTCCAGCCCTTTTTATTTTGTAACAGGGTCTCACCAAGTTTCAGAGGGCTTTGCTAAGTTGCTGAGGCTGGCCTTGAACCTGTGATCCCCCTGTCTCAGCCTTCCAAGTACTGAGATTATAGGCATGCACCACCATGCTCAACTGGGAAACAATTCTTGCTAAGTATTAGGAAATACATCTCATCATAGTTGCAAGAACATGAAAATCTTCACAAATTAGGCTAAGACAGAGAATTTACTCTGTGGGTGTGGGTATATCTTATGGATCTAAGACTAGGAAGCACAACTGTACCTCACCATGGACAGTGGAGAGCTGGAAAGCTGTCAGGAAGCTGTGCAGCTATGACCCTTCCTTCTGCCCACATGATCTCTTATCATCTGCTTTCTTTTTCTTATTTGCATTGACCTTTTCTGCTTGTCTGTGCACATAGCAGAAAATAGTCATTTCAGGCTTAGCAGGTCAAATGCAAATTAAACTTGAGTAACATTTCTTACTTTTACTTTTTAAATTCTCTGGAGAAAGAATCAGATTGGTCTAGTTTTAGTTGTGCATTAACCTTTTATCAAATTAGTGATCATGGGAATGGGGTCAAATTACATTGCAATTCTTAGGAGCTCAGGAGAATGTTCTTTTGAGAAGGGACCTTGGGTATGTGTGTGGGAGGCAGTGGCTGTTGGAAAAAAAGACAATGGGCATCTCTTATTACACTTCTGAAATTTTACTTTTTTCTTTTTTGCAGTGCTGGGGATTAAACCCAGGTTCCCACTCATGCTAGGCAAGCATTCTACTACTGACCTACAAACCGAGCCTACTCTTCTGAAGTTTTAATAGGCTGAGTGGTAAACCAAATTAACCATCCATTATACAAACATTAGTCTCACTTGTTCCTCCCCACTTGTTCTCTCTCAGGGAATGCCAATCCCTTTAACTACTTGCCCATGTCATAAACCTCTATGACTAATAATCATTCTAGTAAATATTTACCATGTGCATGATGTGATAGGCATTCTACATGCATCATCTTAAGCTCAACCTCACTACAATTCTACAAGGAGGTATTATCTATTTTATTGATAAACAGTAAAATTCAGGGATGTTAAGCCAAACCTCCATCATCTCCTTTGGATTACTGCAGTTATTCTTATTATCCTATTATTATTATTATCCTTATTATTCTATTATCCTAATGTATTCTTGCCTCTGATCATGGCTTTCCAATCCAATTTTTAACTCAGTAGTCATAATGATATTTCTAAAACACAAATCTGATCATGTTTGCATTCCTGCTTAAAATCCTTCAGTGTTTCCCTCAGTCCAAATCCCTTTATAAAGCCTTTCATGATTTGGGCAGCCTCTGTCTTTAGCAACCTCCATCCACATCCCTCTCAATCATTTTATCCTCAAACTGCACTGATTATTTGCAGTTCTTTTTTTGTTTTGTGTTATTTTATTTTTTATTAAAATGATAATTGTACATATTTATGGAGTACATATTTGCAGTTCTTAACAGTCCATTTCTTACCTCTGCACAACAACCATATAGCTGTTCTCCCAGCTAACTCCTACAGGTTACCCACACTCAGAATTCAGGACAGATGTCATCCTATTCAGAAGCCTTTCCTGATTAAATTTGGCACCTCTTTGTATTCCTGTAGCACTCAACACTTTTCTTCTAAACTTATCACATCACACTGTAATTGTTTGTTAACATTCTTCCTTTTGCTCTGGACTGTAAAATCTTTGAGTGGAGGGATTATGTTTGGTTTAATGCTAAATACGCTAAGACTAGTACAACGTTTGGCTCGTAGTAGTGGCTTAATGGATATCTATTAAATGAATGAATCTTTTCTTTTTTTTTGCGGTACCAGGGATGGAACCCAGGGGCATTCTACCTCCGTGCTACACCCCCGGCCCTATTTTTTTTTATACTTTATTTTGAAACCGGGTCTCACGAAGTTGTGGAGGGCCGAGAGAGAGAGAGAGAGAGAGAGAGAGAGTAGAAGTCTAAAAGAACTCACAAAGCTACCAGTTGAGAAACAAATATTTAGCATTTCTTGTTTAGTGAATGTATTATTTTGATAGTTGTTCCCCTGATCACTGTGCAATTGGCTTACAATTTATAAAAACTGAGCAGGGAAAAATCTAAAAATAAAATTAGTTGAGAAAATGTGTCATAAAATAATATGTGATATAAAACAAACTAAAAGTGTCAAACCTAGTGTAAGTTAAACAAACTTGAATGAAACAATAAGATTGTGGAATTGAGGGGAGAAAAAGCAAGGAACTGAATGTTTTTTTCCAGAGCTAACTAAGTGGAATGTATGTTGCTGGTAATATTTAATCCTTATAAAAATTCTTTGAGATTGATACCTATAATAAAGATAAGAAAATGAAAAATCAGATTAGAGCCAAGTAAGCTGAATGATTTGTATCTGAGACCTGTAAGTTAGAAGGGAATGCAAGAAATGAAAATCAATTCAAAAGTATTCAAAGTGTTATGAAGATTATTTGAGGGTACCACACCCCAAATGATCTCTACTGGATAAGCCAGGCTTTCTGGATCAGTACTTGAGCTTTCTCTCCTAAAGTGATTTCTTTCATCCTCTTACCTGTTTTGGATATAGGCATACCTTCTTCCACGACCATAAATTCCACCTGTCCCCTCCAGCTCTGTCTCATTTAAGTTCTATTCCCCCCCCCCCACCGTGCTCAGAATGGCACCCGGGACCTTGCACACGCTAGGCAACTGCTCTACCACTGAGCTACACCCCCAGCCCTTAAGTTCCTCTTGAACAAAACTCGCTTTATTAGCCCTGTTTCCTGGTTTACCTAAACTTTTTAGAATTTAGTGCAATTTTTTTTCTTTTTTGCAATGCTGGTTATCGAACCCAAAGCTTTGCATATGTTAGGCAAGCACACTACCACTGAGCTATACTGACAGCAACATTTTTTTAATTTAGTAAGGCATCCCGCACTCTTTTTCGGGGGAATCGTTAGCAACACGAGTAGCCAATAGCACAAAACTGACTATTGTAGATCACGCAGGAAAAAAATTAAAAAGGTAAAATTTTAAACAGTGGCAGTGTTTAAGTGACCATATACAGTACTACACAGTAAGAAAACCTGCAGTCAAACCGGGCGCGGTGGCTCACCACCTGTAACCCCAGTACTTGGGAGGCTGATACAGAAGGATAGCTGGTTGGAGACCAGTGCAGGGTACCTTAGCGAGACTGTTTCAAAATAATAAATATAATAGGGCTGGGGGTATTGGGGTGTAGCTTGGAAGTAGACTGCCCCTGGGTTCAACCCCCAGTACAAAAAAAAAAAAAGTAAGAACGAAAGTAAAGAAGAAATCCCAAAATCATTTTCAAGTTCCCTCATTTTCACCTTCTGTTCTGTTAAGGTTAGTAAAATCTTAAAGGATATTAGTAAGCTTCTGCCTTCTCTGGGATTTCTGTAAATATGAAATGAGATGTGTATGTGAAAATGCTTGCAAACCTTTGATAAAATGCTGCCAAATGTAGCCAGCGACAAAGGAGACCGAGACAAATCGAGGTCCCCGCTGCAGAAACCCACACGAGGCCGGTCGCTAGGGAGAGGAAGCCGCGGTTGCCACGTGACGTCATCAGCCCGCGCCGCGCGCCGCTCCGCGGACCGGGCTCCCGGCCGGGCCGAGCCGAGCCGAGCCGAGCCATGGGCGCGTGGCGGCCTCTGTTGCGCTTTGGTGGGGTGTCGCTGGGGGGAAGCCGGTGCCTGTTTTTTCGGCGTCAGGTCCGTGGTGCTGCGGAGCGGGGGGAGGCGGCGCAGGTCCCTGCCGGGCAGCGGAGTTACAGGTTCCCTGGCGGAGTCTCGAGCCGGGGGCTCAGTCCCTCGTGGGCCGCCCGGTCGGAGGCTCAGCGAGACCTCCCGTCGCTGGGCTCCCCCACTTCAGGGGGACCCCAGGATGCTGGGTCGGGCTGAGGCGCGGCGGGGCATGAACAGGGTTGGAACGTGGGTGTGTGCGTTGCACCTGCACATGGCTTTCTTGCTTTTGGGTTTATTAAATAGGTTAAAGAGAAGGAAAACACGTGGAGGATTGACTCTGTAAAGAGGCAACTTAATTTCCATTTTTAAAAGTGGCAGAAAAACTCAGTTTAAACAATGTATCTTTATCATCGTAACCAGTAGCAGTAGGTGAATAGCCCTTAAATGCTGAACGAGTTGAGATGGGCAGCATTAGGAAAGAAAGCCCTCTTAATTGCAAACACCGGATTGTTTTTATTTTTACAGCTTAATGGAGATGGCTTATTTAAAACGCTTTTTTTTTTTTGAAGTTATCTGGCGCTGAAAGCGAGATCCTAAAGCAAAGAAGAACACAAATCATGTCCCGAGGACTTCCAAAACAGAAACCGATAGAAGGTGTTAAACAAGTTATAGTTGTGGCTTCTGGAAAGGGTGGAGTTGGAAAGTCTACTACAGCAGGTATCACAGAATAGTCTGATATTAAGAACGGATGTCAACTGGCAATGCACATTATTAAAATGTAGTTAAAAAAATGTTTAGTATATGTGAAGTTTCTAACAATTGGTTCCTTAGTATCAGGAGTTGATAATGGGTAGGACTTGAGGTTATGGAGTGAGACAAAACTATCCGGAACCAGGTTGTCTACTCCTTAACTGAGGAAAAGGTGGCCAGGTTGCCCAGCAGACCTTCAGTTTAATTAACTGTAAGATGGGAATGATAACCTCTTTCATAGGATGGTTATGCAAATTAGCAAGCTAACCACTTAGCTTTGTGTCTCCTCTGTAGTAAGTGCTCAGTAATTGATTGCTATTATTTTTGAAACACCTTGTAACTTTAATACTAAATTAAGTATGTTCTTTTCCAGTCTTTCTCAATGGATGTATAGCTGCATATTTGCAAGGAGATTGTTTATATTATTGTGACCTTTTTTCATGGAACCATACTATAATTTTTACCATTTATGAAGTCAACTCAGAGTTGAGTTATTTCAAAGTGCTTGACAAGGTTTAAGATTGTTTTAATTAATTAAAATGTCATCTAATTTTATATCTTTTATATTAATAGACTGAACAGAGAATTTTTTTGGTGGCCCTTTTTATTGACTGTAGATTTGTCACTAAATCCTACTTTCAGAATCCATAAAAGAAATGCCACCAGAAATAGATGAATTTGGCCGAGGATGTAGCTCAGTGGTAGGGGCCTTGCGTAGCAGGTTCCAGGCTCTGGGTTCTATTCCTAGCATTGCAAAAATAAAAAAAAAAAACAAAGCAAAAAACATGGAAAAGTTAGTCAAGACTAATAATTAAAAAATTTAAAAAAGAAACCTTTTATTTCTTAAAAAAAAGGTTATTCTAGCATAATAATATAAAAAGGAAACCTCTTCTAATCTATTTACTGGAGGTGATTTGAATTATTTTTTTCAGCTTTATTGAGTTATATTGACAAATATTGTGTATATTTAGAGGTGTAGAATTTGAATTTTTTTTTTTTGTGGTACTGGGGATTGAACCCAAGGGCATTCTACCTTCAAGCTATACCCCGAGCCCTATTTTATTCTTTTTATTTTGAAACAGGATCTCACTAAGTTGCAGAGGGCCTCACAAGTTGCTGAGGCTGGCCACGAACCTGTGATCCTCCTGTCTCAGCCTCCCAAGTACTGGGATTAGAAGCATGCACCACCACGCCCGGCTGAATTTGGTGTTTTGATACATGTATACATTGTGAAGTGAAATGAAATCCACAGTCAAGGTAATTAACATATCCGTCACCTCACCTAGTTGACCCTTTTGTGTGAATGGTAAAAATACTTAAGGCGTGGTGGTGTACACTTGTAATCCCAGTACTTGGGAGACTGAGACAGGATCGCAGATTCGTGGCCAGCCTCAGCAACTTAGTGAGGCCCTCTGCAACTTAGACCCTGTTTCAAAATAGAAAAAAAAGAATAAAATTGGGCTGGGGATGTAGCTCGAAGGTAGAATGCCCCTGGGTTCCATCCCCAGTATCAAAAAAAAAAAAAAAGAATACTTAAGGTTACTCTTAGTCAAATATATAATACATTATTATCTTATTCATCCTATAACTGGAAGTTAGTACTTTGACTTGTCTTATACCCTTATAACTTGTATTATTCATTTGTAGTAATAAAGCATTCATGTCTTATAATTATATCATATTGAATTTTCAGTCATGTCAATAGGAATGGCTGCTAATTCAGGTCTTACCCAAACAATCTTTTTTGCAGTTGATTCAGTTCTTATCCAAACAGTCTTTTTGCAGTTGATTTTAAAATGATGATTATCTTTATTATATTTCATTTTGTTAATTTTGGCCTAAGTTTCAGACTGACAAGATTATAAAAAATTTGAGCTTTTTTTTCAGGCTATTAACCTAAAGTTATAAAGCACATATTTATATTAAGATTCTTTAGTTCCTGAAATCAGTGACATTTTGAAATGAGAAAGACCAGGTACAGGATTCTGTGAATTTCATTAGAGATCTTGAGTGTTGACTTGAAGCCATATTTTATACATTCTGGGTAGTTTTACAGTTGTAAATCAGCTACAGATCCAACTATAGAATATTAGGTTCATTATCCCCTCCGCATTTTGACCTGAAGGGAATTATGGAAGAGTTTGTCAGATGTTTTGAAGAAATTAAGACTTTATCAAATATTGTGCTATATTCTTTGTCTATTACTATTTTGTTGAGACTGTATTGTTATTAAAAATGAAGCTGGAGCCGGGTGCGGTGGCGCACGCTTGTAATCCCAGTACTTTGGGAGGCAGAGACTGGAGGATCCGGGTTTGCGGCCAGCCTCAGCTCTCTCTCTGTCTCTCTCTGTCTCTCTCTGTCTCTCTCTCTCTCTCTCCTTAGTGAGGCCCTCCGCAACTTTGTGAGACCCGGTTTCAAAATAAAGTATAAAAAATAGGGCCAGGGGCGTAGCGCGGAGGTAGAACGCCCCCACGTTCAATCCCCAGTTCCGCAAAAAAAAAAAAAAAAATGAAGCTGGGCTTGGTGGCAAATGCCCATAATCCCAGTACTTGGGAGGCTGAGATAGGAGGCCAGTGTGCAGTAATTTAGCAAGACCTTGTTTCAAAGTTAAAAATAAGCCAGGCATGGTGATGCATGCCTGTAATCCCAGTACTTGGGAGGCTGAGACAGGAGGATCACAGGTTTGAGGACAGCCTCAGCAACTTGGCAAGGCCCTCAGCAATTTAGCGAGACCCTGTTTAAAAATAAAAAGTAAAATAAAATAGGGCTGGGGGTGTAGCTTGGAGGTAGAATACCCCTGGGTTCCATCCCAGTAACACACACACACACACACACACACACACACACACACACATGCACATACATGCAAAGAAAAAACAAAACAAAAAAAAACAAAGTAAAAATAAAATAGGGCTGGGGGTGCAGCTGAGTAGAATGCCCCTGGGTTCAATCATCAGTACCAAAAAAAAAAAAAACAAAACAAAAAGTGATTAGTGATTTGTTCTTAATGAATCCATGCTATATACTTTTTGCTTTCTTTCCTAAGGGCCTACAATACAGTTGCTTGATGTTTTGTTTTAAAATTTAGAAGCTCTTAGCCTAGCATGCCTATAATCCCAGAATGTGAGAGGCTGAGACAGGAGGTTTGGAGGTTTGAGGCCAGTGTGTGGTAATTTAATGAGACCCTGTTTCAAAATAAAAAATAAAATAGGGCTGGGGGTATAATTCAGAGGTAGGACCCCCCTGGGATCAATTCCTAGTACCACAAAAACCAAAACCAAAAACAAAATTTAGAAGCTCTTAGTCTTTGGTTCTACTTCCTTCTCCTATTTTGGAAAATTTGGAGTACATTGACCTGTTTTTCAGTAGTGTGAATCCTTTTGCACAATCCCTGATTGCTCATATTGGATAAAGATAGGAAATGTTTTCATGATCACAGCCATAAGTTCTTTGGGTTTTGTACAGTGTAATTTGTTGGGTCTGTAGACTAGCCCTTGTTTAAAAAAGATTATTTATTGTTTTTAGTTGGAAGATTATCTGTTGTCATGGAATGTGAAAGCATTTAAAGAGGAAAATGTATGAGAAAGTATACAGTATGTGACACATAGTAGGTGCATCAGTAGATGTCCCCTCTCACATTTTTGCTAAGACTGTACTATGTGTTCCAAAAAGCTAGTCAGTGCTTTTTCATAACAGCTCTGTCAGCATACCCAAGACTTAGAAATAGACTATTTCTATATAATTCTGTCGGAAGTATATTTCTTTCCCTTGTATGTATTTATTCCTGTCCCAAACTATTTTCAAAAATTGTAACCATTTGAATATGTATGCTAGAAATACATTTAATTAGAACAATTGCATTTGATTAATACAAACATGCTTTAAGATGAATTACTCCCTAAAAGTTTTTGCTTAAAAGTTGGATTATCTTTAACCTATCATGTACCTGAAATTCAGGATTATTTTATGATTTATAAAAATGAATTTATCAGCTGGGTATGGTGGTACATGCCTGTGATCCCAGTACTTGGTAGGCTGAGACAGGAGGATTGCAGGATTGAGGCCAGACAGAAACCTAGCAAGACCCTGTTTCAAAATAAAAAAAATAAGCCGGGTGTGGTGGTGCATGCTTGTAATCCCAGTATTTGGGAGGCTGACTGAGACAGGAGTATTGGAGGTTTGTAGCCAGCCTCAGCTACTTAGCAAGGTTCTCAGCAACTCAGTGAGACCCTGTTTCAAAATAAAGAATAAAATAGGGCTGGGGGTGTAGCTCAGAGGTAGAACGCCCCTGGGTTCAATCCTCAGAAACACACACACACACACACACACACACACACACACACGCAGTAAAATGGGCTGGGGTGTAGCTCAGAGGTAGAATGCCTCTGGGTTCAGTCCCCAGTAATACATACACACACACATACACACACACATATACACACACACGAATGAATTTATTAAGTTCTATATCCCTACATCTTAGGCTAAGTACTTTACATATAGTATTTCATTTAATCCTTAGAAGTTATGAAGTAGGAATTATTTTTATCTATTTTATGGAAGAGGCAACAGATTTACAGGTAAAAGCCTCTATCCAGGGTTATATAATAGAATGTGCTAGATGTGGGATTTGAATCACATCTGCCTTAAAATTTATGCTCTTAACTACTGTAAAGGAAACAACTTGATATAATTTATAGCATTGTTCTGTGCACTATGAGGGTATGTTTATCAGTTTTAGAAACATTACTTTAGTACCTCTTTTCTGAAATGTAGGATGTGTCTCTTGCTGTGCTAAAGATGGCTTGGGATGACTGCTTTCCTCCTTTATATTTCTGGGATTCACTGGTATGGGCAGTTTGGGAAACACATTTTATTCCCTAAGCTTTTACCTTTTCTTCCTTCTGTGCACAGTGGCCCAGCTTTTATACCTGTATGTTTATGAGTTAGGTACTTGGAATTCCTTCAATACCAACATTTATTTAAAAAAGATAATGGTATCATATCCATTTATTAAATGATAACTTTTCTACAAAATATATTTTTGAAAAGAATTGTACCGTATATTTCATTAAAATTTTAAAAAGGACCAAGTGGATTATTTGAACAAAATTGCAGCATATTATAAATGGACCATTTAAAATGTTAATGTTGGGTTAGGCATCTGTTGGTTATGTTACTAAATTAGTTTCTTTTTTGTCTTTTTACTTTCTGCATTCTCTGCATGTATGTCCTTGTTCTTTGCAAGTAAGGGAGATCTATTAAAAATTTCTATGCTTTGGTTATTACACTCAAAATATTAAAAGGTACTAAATTTAATTACTTTTTGTTTCTTTCAGTGAACCTTGCACTTGCACTAGCGGCGAATGACTCGGTAGGTGTTAATAGAAATTAAAATGTTTTTAAGGAAACAATAAAGAGCATATTGCTATTTTTCATTTACTGTGTCAGAAACTACATAGTGTAGTTTCAGTCAGTTGCATGTCCTTAAGGAACTAAAAATGCTGCCATTAATACTGGTGTCATTCATTAATAACAAATAGCATCTATGTGTTGTTTGCTGTGTATTCCACAAAAGGCTTTCCTATAACCTCCATGTTCTTATGTTCTTGCATAGAGGTTATATTTTCAACTTAATTTTCACCATTTGCAATTTTTTTTTCCCTGTGGTGCTGGGGCATTCTACCTCCAAGCAACATCCCCAGCCCATTTTATTTTTTTATTTGGAAACAGGGTCTCACCAAGTTGCTGAGAGCCTCACTAAATTGCTGAGGTTGGCCTCAAACCTGTGATCCTTCTGTCTCAGCCTCCCAAATACTGGGATTACAGGCATGTGCCACCATGTCCAGCTTTACCATTTACAACTTAAAGAAGGATTTTTACAGGTTCAATTTTTAAGTGTGAGTAGTTCAGTTTTTTTAAGAGATAAAAGATATTCTTTTTTTTTTTTTGCGGTACCGGGGATTGAACGCAGAGGCGTTCTACC
>PVJS01044464.1:0-16631 GCA_004027185.1 Glis glis
AAAAAAAAAAAAAAAAAAAACAAAAACAACAACAAAAAACAGTTGTCTACTGCGAGCACAGCATAGAGCTCCAGCACGATCCACCTCTTAGCTCTACGGTTTCCAGAGGACACACTGAAGCACTTCTTTTTTGGGGGGGGTTACTGGGGATTGAACCCAGGGGCGTTCTACCTCTGAGCTACACCCCCAGCCCTATTTTTTAGTCTTTATGTTGAAACAGGGTCTCACTAAGTTGCAGAGGGCCTCACTAAGTAACTGAGGCTGGCCGCGAACCCGGATCCTCCTGTCTCAGCCTCCCAAGTACTGGGATTACAAATGTGTGCCACCACACCCAGCTTGTTCTTTATTTTGAAACAGGGTCTCACTTAGTGGCGGAGAACCTCACTAAGTAGCTGAGGCTGGTCACAAACCTGTGATCTTCCTGTCTCAGCCTCCCAAATACTGGGATTACAAGCGTGCGCCACCACGCCTGGCTCTCATTTTAGTATTATTATTATTATTGTGTGTGTGTGCGCGGCACTGGGGATTGAACCCTGAGGCATTCTGCCTCTGAGCTACTGCCCCAGCCCTATTTTATTTTTATTTGGAAATAGGGTTCTCGCTAGGTTGATGAGAGTCTCACTACTTGCTGAGATTGTCCTTGAACCTGTGGTCCTCCTGTCTCGGCCACCTAAGTCCTGGGATTACAGGTGTGCGCCACCACGCTCGGCTTTTTTTTTGAAACAGTATCTTACTAAGTTGCTGAGGCTGATCTCAAACCTGTGATCCTTCTGGCTCGGCCTCCCAAGTACTGAGATTATAGGAGTGCACTACTGTGCCTGGCTAGAAGCACTTATTTATTTATTTATTTATTTATTTATTTTGCGGTACCAGGGATTGAACCCAGGGGCGTTCTACCTCAGCGCTACACCCCCGGCCCTATTTTTTATACTTTATTTTGAAACCGGGTGTCACGAAGTTGCAGAGGGCCTCACTAAGTAGAGAGAGAGAGAGAGAGAGAGCGCTGAGGCTGGTCGCGAACCCAGATCCTCCGGTCTCCGCCTCCCAAAGTACTGGGATTACAAGCGTGCGCCACCACGCCCGGCTTTCTGGCTAGAAGCACTTCTAAGGTGTGCTCAGCTGGTTTATGAGGACTCGGAAGCCCACTCTCGGTTTTGCACTCCATTCATTCATTCATTCATTCACTCATTCATTGGTTGCTGTTCTCCATGTAAGAGAGTGAGCTATTCTTAGCACTAGGGAGAAGTAAATCAGGCGTGGTCCGGTCCCCAGGAGCTCCCAGGACAGCAGGGGAGGTGGGAGACACATCTCATATGTGGCCTGGGGTGCAGCTCAGTGGTGGGACCCTCGCCCAGCCTGGGTGAGGTCCTGAGTTCCATCCCCAATACCACCCCCCAAAAAAACCCTGATATGATTGTATGATTGTTCATTCAAGATATATTTGTGTAACGGGCAAATATAATAAGGATTAAATAAATTTTAAAAAATTTAAAAAATAAGAATATAAATAAATAAGGATTGGGAATAAAATGATAGGAAAGTCACAAACGCAGACCTCCTGAAGCCTGGGACTAGTGGAGGAGGTGGACGTTAATAGAAAGAAAACTCGTGGTGACACGTGGGGAGCATGGTGAGGCACACCCGTAATCCCAGCAACTCCGGAGGCTGAGGCCGGGGAATCGCAAGTTCAAGGCCAGCCTGGGCTACTTGGCGAGACCCTGTCTCAAAATAAAAAATAAAAAGGACTGGCAGGATAGCTCAGAAATAGAGTGTCCCTGGGTTCAATCCCCAGTACCACACACAAAAAAAAAAAGAAAAGAAAAAGATGGGAGGGGTGGAGGGAGGCAGGCAGGAGGGCGGGCAGGTGGGCAGCAGGCATCACATAAGCCCAGGATTGCCAATGGCCTCAGAGGCTGTGCAGCTGTCTCACGGGTGCCCAGCGAGGGTCAGCAGCATTTTTGTGGGAGGAGGTGCGTCTGTGGCAAGAGCTGGAGGAACAGCAAGGCGACCTGATGCAGGACAGGGGGAGAATGTTCCAGGGAAGAGCCCATGCCAGGGGTTCCTTCTCATACCACGAGCCCTCGGGCTAATCCGGAACCATGTTACACATAAGCACAGAGAGCTTTCTGCCTGGTTTTCAAAGACAGGGAATTTGGCTGGAACGCAGAGGCCTGGAATTTGCATTTCCTGGAATGTGAATGGAGATAAGATTGTGCTTCACTGTACTGAGGAATTTACAAGCCCTGTCCCCTGTTCTGGAGTCCCAGCAGCTGGGACAGCTCCGCTCCCTGCAACACCCACACCTGCATCCACCTGCACGTGTCCCTGTCACCCGCATAGCTATCCTACCTGCACACTCAACACCTGACTACCTCATTGGGACTCTCCGAATTAAAATACATTGCATTATTTTTTTTGGGGGGGGGATACAGGAGGTTTATTTAGAGCAATGAAGGCGCCAGATGAGAAAGGCTGTGAAGAGAGGGAAAGGGTCAGCCAGGCGTGGTGGCGCAGGCTTGTAATCCCAGCACTTGGGAGGCTGAGACAGGAGGATCGCAGGTTTGCGGCCAGTCTCAGCAACTTAGTGAGGCCCTCTGCAACTTAGTGAGACCCTGTTTCCAAATAAAAAATAAAAAATAGATCTGGGGGTGTAGCCCAGAGATAGAATGTCCCTGGGTTCAATCCCCAGTATAGAAGGAGGAGGAGGAGGAGGAGGAGGAGGAGGAGGAGGAGGAGGAGAAGAAGAAGAAGAAGAAGAAGAAGAAGAAGAAGAAGAATTAAAAAGAAAAGGAAAGAGTGGTGCTCCAGGGAAAGTGCTGGAATGGGCCATTCCCGGGAATGGAGAGGCGCCTGGGGCTCTGGGGTTAGCTCCAGAGACAGGGCCTGGAGGTCTGTTTCCAGGTATGGAAAGCAGCCATATAATTGCATTATAAACAACTTTCCGAGTTTTCTCCTCTGTTTTGTAGTTTGAGAATTGCATACACCTGTGTGCGTTGTCTAGCCGGGTAGGTTATATCACTTGCAAATGTCGGGGTCTGCCAGGGTTGAGCCAAGGGCTTTTCCCGTAGGACAAGGGGAATCGGCAAGGTGAGAACCGAAGGTGCAGCGGCAGGTGTGTGTAAGGCGAGGCCAGAGGAGAAATCAGAGCCCTCGGGCGCTGCTGGTGGGGATGTGGAATGATGCTGTCATCGTGGGAAACCATCTGCAGTAGTTTTCTTTTTTTTTTTTGGTACTGAACCCAGCAGCATTCTACCTCCGAGTTACACCTCCAGACTGGTTTAATTTCTTATTTTGAAACAGGGTCTCACTAAATTGTTGAGGGTCTTGCTAAGTTGCTGAGGCTGTCTTCAAACCTGCGATCCTCCTGTCTCAGCCCCCCAAGTACTGGGATTACGGATATGCACCACCACTCCCGGCTTGTTTTTTTTTTTTTTGCGGTACCGGGGATTGAACGCAGGGGCGTTCTACCTCCGCGCTACGCCCCCGGCCCTATTTTTTATCCTTTATTTTGAAACCGGGTCTCACGAAGTTGCAGAGGGCCTCACTAAGGAGAGAGACAGAGACAGAGACAGAGAGAGACAGACAGACAGGGAAAGAGCTGAGGCTGGCCACGAACCGGGATCCTCCGGTCTCCGCCTCCCAAAGTACTGGGATTACAAGCGTGCGCCACCACGCCCGGCTCGCTTGTTTTGTTTTTGAAACAGGGTCTTGCTAGGTTGCTGAAGGTCTCACTATGTGACTGAGGCTGTCCTTGAACCTGTAATCCTCCTGTCTCAGCCTCCCAAGTACTGGGATTACAGCCATGTGCTACCACTACGCCCGGCTAGTCTGCAGTCTTCTAGACATTAAACATAGAATATCATTCAAACCAGCCTTTCCACTCCTGGGGTGAGAAATGAAATATATCGGCCAGGAATAGTGGCGCATGCTTGTAATCCTAGTACTAGGGAGGCTGAGACAGGAGGATCGCAGGTTCGCGGCCAGCCTCAGCTACTTAGCAAGGCCCTCCACAACTTAGTGAGACCCTGTTTCAAAATAAAGAATAAAATAAATAAATAAATAAATAAATAAATAAAATAAAATAAAATAAAAAGGTGAATTTAAGCCGGCATGGTGGCGCACGCCTGTTATTCCAGTACTTGGGAGGCTGAGATAGGAGGATTGCAGATTCAAAGCCAGCCTCTCCAAATAAAAAAATAAAATAGGCTGGGCGTGGTGGCGCACACTTGTAATCCCAGTACTTTGGGAGGCGGAGACCGGAGGATCCGGGTTCGTGGCCAGCCTCAGCTCTCTCTCCCTGTCTCTCTCTCTCTCTCTCTCTCTCTCCTTAGTGAGGCCCTCCGCATCTTCGTGAGACCCAGTTTCAAAATAAAGTATAAAAAATAGGGCCGGGGGCGTAGCGTGGAGGTAGAACGCCCCTGCGTTCAATCCCCGGTACCGCAAAATAAATAAATAAATAAGAATAAAAATAAAAAATAAAATAAAATAGGACTGGAGGTGTAGCTTGAAGATAGAATGCCTCTGGGTTCAATCCCAAGCACCATGAAAGAAAGGGAGGGAGGGAGGGAGGGAGGGAGGGAGGAAAGGAAAGAAGGAAGGAAGGAAGGAAGGAAGGAAGGAAGGAAGGAAAGAAGGAAGGAGAGAGAGAGAGAGACAGAGAGAAAGGAAAGAAAGAAAGAAAGAGAGAGAAAAAGAAAGAAAGAAAGAAAGAAAGAAAGGAAGGAAGGAAGGAAGGAAGGAAGGAAGGAAGGAAGGAAGAAAGAAAGAAAGAAAGAAAGAAAGAAAGAAAGAAAGAAAGTGTGAATTTCTAGCCGGGCGTGGTGGCGCACACTTGTCATCCCAGTACTCGGGAGGCTGAGACAGGAGGATTCAGGTTCAAGGTCAGCCTCAGGAACTTAGTGAGAGCCTGTTTCAAAATAAAAAGGGCTGGGGGTGTAGCTCAGAGGTAGAAGGCCTCTGGTTTCAATCCTCAGTACCAAAAAAGGTAAAAAAAGTGAATTTATGTTATGTAAATTATATGTCACAAAACAAACCAAGGTGAGGCTGGAGAGCGGGGCAGAGCTGTGCCATCTGCGGCCTGTGCTGACATTTCATCTTCAACCTCAGCCTAATCGGGAGCAATTGACGGTCTTAGGCATCGCAGTGGCCATAGAGGTTTGCGTTTTGGAAAGATCGCTGTGGAGGAGGACTGAGGACAGACAAAGGCACATGGCTCTGGGGGAGATGAAGGGAGGTTCCGCTCTACAGAGGCTGTGGGGCACAAGTGACAGCCTCTGTCACAGATGTGCATCAGGCAGAGGTGTGATAAGATAAGAGCTGCTCAGGGAAGACCTTTGGGAGAGGCAGCAGGTGGGCCCGCACAGGAGGAGGCTGGGAAGTGCTCAGGGGTGACGGGTTCCACCTAGCCAGGTACAAAGGGAAGCAAAAACTGGATATGAGGGTGCACGCCTATAATCCCAGTGCTTGGGAGGCTGAGACAGGAGGATAACAGGTTCGAAGCCAGCCTCGGCAATTTAGCAAGACCCTCAGCAACTTAGTGAGATCCTGTTTCAAAATAAAAAATAAAGATGGGTGTGGTGGCGCACGCTTGTAATCCCAGTACTTAGGAAGCTGAGACAGGAGGATCTCAGGTTCACGGCAGTGAGGCCCTCTGCAACCTAGTGAGACCCTGTTTCCAAATAAGAAATAAAATCGGTCTGGAGATGTAGCTCAGAGGTAGAATGCCTCTGGGTTCAATTCCCAATACCACACACATAAATAAATAAATAAATAAATAAATAAATAAATAAATAAAAATAAAAATAAAAAATACAGCCGGGTGTGGTGGCGCACACTGGTAATCCCAGTACTTGGGAGGCTGAGCCAGGAGGATCTGGATTCATGGCCAGCCTCAACTACTTAGTGAGGCCTTCCACAACTTAGTGAGACCCTGTTTCAAAATAAAGAATTAGCCGGGCGTGGCGGCGCACCCTTGTAATCCCAGTACTTGGGAGGCTGAGACTGGAGGATCGCAGGTTCACAGCCAGCCTCAGCTATTTAGTGAGGCCCTGTAACCTAGTGAGACCCTGTTTCAAATTAAAGAATAAAAAATGGGGCTGGGGACGTAGCTCGGAGGTAGAATGCCCCTGGGTTCAATCCCTGGTACTGAAAATAAATAAATAAATAAATAAATAAATAAATAAATAAATAAATAGGGCTGGGGGTGTAGCTTGGAGGTAGAATGCCCCTGGGTTCAATCCCCAGCACTGCAAAAAAAATTAAAATAAAAAAAATAAAATAGAGCCGGGCGTGGTGGCACATGCTTGTAATCCCAGCACTTGGGAGGCTGAGACAGGATGATCCGTGTTCGCAGCCAGCCTCAGCTACTTAGTGAGGCCCTCCGCAACTTAGTGAAACCCTGTTTCAAAATAAAGAATAAAAAAATAGGGCTGGGGGTGTAGCCTGGAGGTAGAATGCCCCTGGGTTCAATCCCTGGTACCGCAAAAAATAAATAAATAAATAAATAAATAAATAAATAAATAAATAAATATAAAAATAAAAAAATAAAATAGGGCCGGGTTGTAGCTAGGAGGTAGAATGCCCCTGGGTTCGAGCCCCAGTTCCACCAAAGAAGGGAAGCAAAACTTGAGGTGGCCACAGCGGCTGGCAGAAGGGTCCTCCCACCCCTCCCAGCCTCCCTGCGAGGCGGTCGCCCCTTCTCATAGGAGTCAGAGGTCACAGAGGCCCAGGTGACTTGTACCTGAGGTCACACCTCTGTGAAGGGGCCAGCGGTTTGTAACCTCAGGTCTGTTTGACAGGAAGTTGCGGCAGGAGGTGACAGCAGTTCCAGCCAATTCATAGTGTCAGGACTTGGTCTTAGAGTCAGTAAAGTCATTCTTTCTCCTCTGGAACCAGAAGGACCCGTCCCGCGTCCGTGTTTTGTATCACACGCCCCCATCCCGCGACTCCTTCAACAAGTTTCCTGGAGGGAGGAATCCTGCTCCATTCCCAATACCGCAAAAAAAAAAAAAAAAGTGTACTTGGCTCTTTACCTTATGGCTTTAACAGCCATGGAAAAAGTCTTACATACACACACACGTAGTAAAGATTGAACCCGGGGGCATTCTACCTCCGGGCTACATCCCTAGCCCTATTTTTTATTCTTTTTTTGTGTGTGGTACGGGGATTGAACCCAGGGGCATTCTACCTCTGAGCTACACCCCCAGCCCTATTTTTTTATTCTTTATTTTTAAACAGGGTCTCACTAAGTTGCGGAGGGCCTCACTAAGTAGCTGAGGCTGGCCGCGAACCTGGATCTTCCTGGCTCAGCCTCCCAAGTACTGGGATTACAAGCATGTGCCACCGTGCCCAGCTGGCCCTCCACAACTTAGTGAGACCCTGTTTCAAAATAAAGAATAAAAAATAGGGCTGGGGACGTAGCTCCGAGGTAGAATGCCCCTGGGTTCAATCCCCAGTACCACACACACACAAAAGAATGTGACCTGGGGCTGAGCCCAGTACACACCACCAGCCACTTCCCACCTGAGAGTTTATTCAAGCTGGGACACTTGAAGGCGCCTTCCTGAGGCACAGGAGTGTTCCTGGGACTCTGGGGGTTTGCACCAGGGGTGACAGCCCCAAGAACAGCAGAATTGCCTTTCAAAGTTAGTCCCTCAGCCAGGTGTGGTGGCGTACGCCTATAATCCTAGTACTTAGGAGGCTGAGACAAGAGGATCAGAGGTTTGTAGCCAGCCTCAGCAACTTGTGGAGACCCTCAGCAACTTAGTGAGACCCTATTTCAAAATTAAAAAAAATAAAGTAGGGCAGGGAGTGTAGCTCAGAGGTAGAATGCCCCCGGGTTCAAGCCCAGTACCCCCACAACACCCCCTAGTATCTCACCCGTTGGTGTCGCGGCTGACACGGCCTGGGCCACTCCTCGGGTCTCCTTTACCAGGTGAAGTGGTCGTATGCCTGGGGTTTGGTCTAAGGAGGTCTCTGCCTCTCAGAACTGCAGCCACGTGTCCTCAGCGGCTGGGATATGCTCTGAGAAATGTGTCGCGAGGTGATGTCGCCGTCCTGCAAACATCATGGCGCGTACTTGGACCTAGGCGGAGCAGCCTGCCACACACTCGGGCTGCTCGGTACAGAGACAGCACAGCCCACTGCTCCCTGGGGAGCAAAACGACACAGACTAAATCACGTGAAAAGATGACACAACAGAGGCGGTGAGCGCGAGGCGGGGTGGCGGTCGGCTGTGTACTGCCACCTTTTCCTTTAATAAGTAGGAGCAAACTCTAAAATAATAATTAAAAAATATAGCCCAGTAATGACATAAACAAGTAACATAGTCATTTTCAATCACAATCAAGTGTCATGCCCTGTGTATAATTGTATGTGTCCGGCTTTCGCGCCCTGAGGCCCAGGGCGTCTGTTGACACCAGCGTCAACACGACTGGGTTATTTGTTGACCGACAAGGTCACAATGTCCACAGCATCGCGAGGCGACAGCTCTATGGTGACCTCAGAGGACACCATCCTGTGCGGCCTGTTGTTGACCGAAATGCCCGCCGGCCGCACGTGACCATGTCTGTGCAGCCTCGTTCACTCAGAAGCACTGACCGAAGCTGGGCGTGGTGGCGCACGCTTGTAATCCCAGTACTTTGGGAGGCGGAGACCGGAGGATCTGGGTTCGTGGCCAGCCTCAGCGCTCTCTCTCTCTCTCTCTCTCTCTCTCTCTCTCTACTTAGTGAGGCCCTCCGCAACTTCGTGAGACCCGGTTTCAAAATAAAGTATAAAAAATAGGGCCGGGGTGTAGCTCAGAGGTAGAACGCCCCTGAGTTCAATCCCTGGTACCACAAAAATAAATAAATAAATAAATAAAGAGCCAGGTGTGGTAGTACATGCTTGTAATCCCAGTACTTGGGAGGCTGAGACAGGAGGATCCGGGTTCACAGCCAGCCTCAGCTACTTAGTGAGGTCCTCTGCAACTTATTGAGACCCTGTTTCAAAATAAATTAACAAATAAAAGAATAAAATAGGGCTGGGGGTGTAGCGCGGAGGTAGAATGCTCCTGGGTTCAATCCCTGGTACCGCAATAAATAAATAAATAAATAAATAAATATAAAATCGAGCTGGGGGGTGGAGCTTGATGGTGGAACGCCTCTGGGTTCAATCCCCTGTACCACACACACACACACAAAAAGGGCTGGTGGTGTAACTCAGAGGTAAAATGCCTCTGGGTTCAATCCCCAGTGCCAAAATGATAACAATAATAATAATAACAACACTGATCTTTCTTTGTGTGGGGGGGTACTGGGGATTGAATCCAGGGCATTCTTCTCACCGACCTTTCTTTTCTTTCTTTTTTCTTTTTTTTGCGGTACCTGGGAATTGAACCCAGGGACATGCTACCTCTGAGCTACACCCACAGCCCTATTTTTTATTCTTTTTTTTTTTTTTTTTTTTTTTTTGCTGTACCAGGGATTGAACCCAGGGTCGTTCTACCTCCGAGCTACACCCCCGGCCCTAATTTTTATTCTTTATTTTGAAACAGGGTCTCACTAAGTTACAGAGGGCCTCACTAAGTAGCTGAGGCTGGCCGTGAACCCGGATCCTCCGGTCTCAGCCTCCCAAGTACTGAGATGACAAGCATGCGCCACCACGCCTGGCCCCGCTGACCTTTCTTTTTAATTTAATTTTTTGCGGTACTGGGGATTGAACCCAGGGACATTCTACCTCCGAGCTACACCCCCAGCCCTAATTTTTATTCTTTATTTTGAAACAGGGTCTCACTAAGTTACGGAGGGCCTCACTAAGTAGCTGAGGCTGGCTGCGAACCTGCAATCCTCCAGTCTCAGCCTCCCAAGCACTGGAATTACTTGCGCCACCACGCCCAGCCTCCCCACTGACCTTTCTAAAGGAGAAATTCAGCCAGAAGCCGTAGCTGTGTTTGACACCCCAATGGGACACGAGGACGACTGTTTGGAAACACACTTCAGACACCCAGGACTTCAGATCTTAAAGTCACCACTTCCTGGCTGAGTGGCCTTGGACCCGTCACTACATCCTGCTGGCTCTCGTTTCCTCATCTATAAATAGGACAAGATAATAGGTCCTGTCTCCCGGGGCGTGAGAGCTGAGTGACATCATGCCAATAAAGGTTCCTCTAGTCAGCTCTCCAGGAATGGTAGCCATGACTGTGGGACCAAAGGAGGAAGGTGGGGGCGGGACCCTGGGGAGCACTGAGTGTCATGGAGGGTGGGGAGAGGTGTCTCCCAGCTGGCTGGGGGCGGGGTGGGGAGAGACAGAGACAGGGAGGGCCCCAGGTGCTCCAGCTTCGGCACCCAGTGGGGACTGGCGGGTGTGGTTATTGGCTCTGGTAGGAGGTGTGAAGGTCGGAACTGGGGATGGGTGCCCTGTGACCCGGGGAAGGACCTGTTGTCAGACGTCTAGAATGTGGCAGCTCCGTGGATACAGGGCGTGGGAGAACAGAAGGTTCAAAATAGTTATAGTCATGCCGGGCGTGGTGGCCTGCGCTTGTCATTTCATCCCAGTACTTGGGAGGCTGAGACCGGAGGATTCAGGTTCACGGCCAGCCTCAGCTACTTAGTGAGGCCCTCTGCAACTTAGTGAGACCCTGTTTCAAAATAAAGAATAAAAAATAGGGCTGGGGGTGTAGCTCAGAGGTAGAATGCCCCTGAGTTCAATTCCCAGTACCACAAAAAAATAATAATAATAATAAAATAATAATAATAAATAGTTATAGACTTGGATGACCAGGGAGATAGCGAGGCCCTTCACAGAAACGGATCGCATGGGAGCTAAAGAGCCACGTGCTCTTCCGGAGACAGAGTTCAGAAACGCGGGGAGTGTCCGTGGAATTTTGGTACGCGGCCACTTCTTGTCCTTAAATAACCTCCTTAATGCTCTGCAACATTATCTTTTTATATCACTCAAAAGACTGCCCATTGATAAGTAAAAAACCAAACCTCAGCTGGGCGTGGTGCACACCTGTGATCTCAGCACTTGGGAGGCTGAGACAGGAGGATCATAGGTTCAAGGCCAGCCTCAGCAATTTATTTATTTATTTATTTATTTATTTATTTATTTATTTATTGTTAGTACTGGGGATTGAACCAGGGGCAACCCTATTTTATTCTTTTTTGGGGGGAGGGAACTGGGGATTTAATCCAGGGGCATTTTACCTCTCTGAGCTACTCCCCCATCCCTATTTTTTATTCTTTATTTTGAAACAGGGTCTCACTGAGGGCCTCACTAAGTCGCTGAGGCTGGCTGCGAACCCAGATCCTCCCATCTCAGCCTCCCAAGTACTGGGATTACAAGCATGTACTACTACACGGGCTGAGCCTCAGCAATTTAATGAGGCCCTCAACAACTTAGCAAGACTCTTTCAAAATTAAAAAATAAGCTGGATGTCGTGGCTTATTTTATTATATTTTATTATATATATTATATTTTATTATATTTTATTATATATATTCGAGGATGAATGAGCAGGCGGGAGCTCCTTCCCAATGCCACTGAAGCACCAGCTCTGGCTCACACAGCGCCCTCTCTGTTGGATTCCTCGATTGCAAATCCCCTCAAGTCCTCAGAGGAGGACAGAGAAGGAAACATTGAGCGCCTTCTGCATACATTATTCTCATTTTACCTGCAGGATTGTTCCACGAGACTGGTACTGTTGCCAAGACAGGAAGCCGAGGCACAGAGACGCTAAGCACCCCCCCCCGAATCACAGAGCTGGGGCAAAGCTGAGATTGGGGGCCAAGTTGGCTGCTCCCCAAACCCCGCTTCACTCCCCATTACCTAGCTGCACCTGGACACGCCAGGGATGGCAGGGCGCTGTGGCAAGTGACTTAAGACAATCTTTCTTGTTTTTGTTTTTGGTGCTAGGGATTGAACCCAGGGGCATTCTACCTCTGAGCTCCACCCCCAGCCCTAGTTTTTATTCTTTGTTTTGAAACAGGGTCTCACTAAGTTGCGGAGGGCCTCACTAAGTAGCCAAGACTAGCCTCAAACCTGGATCCTCTGGTCTCAGCCTCCCAAGTACTAGGATTACAAGCGTGCACCACCACGCCCGGCTATTTTTTTTTTAAGCAGGGTCTTGCTAAATTGCTGAGGCTGGCCTCAAATCTGCAGTCCTCCTGTCTCAGCCTCCCAAGTCCTGGGATCGCAGGTGTGCGTACACAATCTTAAGGACAGAGGTTCTCATTTGACATGAACATCCAGAGCTTCCGCCGGCATTCTGTGCAGGACGCCGTGGCATGTGTGGTAGGTGGCCACGGGGCTTTTAAGAGACTGACCAATGTGCCGGGTGTGGTGGTGCACGCTTGTAATCCCAGTACTTTGGGAGGCGGAGACCGGAGGATCCGGGTTCGCGGCCAGCCTCAGCTCTCTCTCTCTCTCTCTTTCTCCCTGTTTCTCTCTCTCTCTCTCCTTAGTGAGGCCCTCCACAACTTCGTGAGACGCAGTTTCAAAATAAAGTATAAAAAATAGGGCCGGGGGTGTAGCACGGAGGTAGAACGACCCTGCGTTCAATCCCCGGTACCGCAAAAAAAAAAAAAAAAGACTGACCAAAACCCTGGAGCCTCGCTGGTCAGTCAGGAGGCTGTGTTCTTGGCTCTGCCCCCCACCATGTGCTCCTAACCCAGTTCTTCCCCCTTTCAGCCTCGTGACCCACAAAAATGTGGGAGGATGATGTCCAGTAACAAACTTGGCCCCATTAAAATCTGATGATGATGGTGCTGTCTATCAGGAGACCAGCTTTGCTAGTACACACAACATATAAACCAGCACGTCCTAGGTGGGCGTGGTGGCGCACGCTTGTGATCCCAGTATTGGGGAGGCTGACACAGGAGGATCGCAAGTTCAAGGCCAGCCTCAGCAATGTAGTGAAACTCTTAGCAACCTCACGAGACTCCTAGTACTTGGGAGGCTGAGACTGGAGGATCCAGGTTTGAGGCTAGTCTCGGCTACTTAGTGAGGCCCTCCGCAACTTAGTGAGACCCTGTTTCAAAACAAAGAATAAAAACTAGGGCTGGGGGTGGAGCTCAGAGGTAGAATGCCCCTGGGGTCAATCCCTAGCACCAAAAACAAAAACAAGAAAGATTGTCTTAAGTCACTTGTAATCTCAGTACTTGGGAGGCTGAGACCGGAGGATCTGGGTTCGCAGCCAGCCTCAGCTACTTAGTGAGGCCCTCCGCCACTGCCACTTAGTTTCAAAATAAAGAATAAAAGCTGGAGCACGCTTGTAATCCCAGTACTTGGGAGGCTGAGACCGGAGGATTGCAGGTTCGAAGCCAGCCTCAGCTACTTTGTGAGGCCCTCTGCAACTTAGACACTGTTTCAAAATAAAGAATAAAAAACAGGGCTGGGGGTGTAGCTCGGAGGTAGAATGCCCCTGGGTTCAATCCCCAGTACCACAAAAATAAAATAAAATACAAAAAATAAAAAAGGGCTGGGGTGTAGCTCAGAGGTAGAAGGCCCTGGGTTCAATCCCCGGTACCAAAAATAATAAATAAATAAAACGTGCTCATCCATGGCCTTCTTGGGGTTTCTCCTAGAGCCCTGTACACATGAGCACACAGGACATACACACAGGATGTTCACTGCAACACAATGAGTAATAATGACCCCAGTGTCCACCATCACAAGACTGCCTTGGCAAGCTAGGCAGCCAGGAAAAAGAATGAGGAAGGCATGAAGCCGTAAAGAGGAAGTATCCCATGATGCATTGGGGAGTACAACAAGCAAGAGTTGTCAGAAAGTCATGCATGGCATGAGCCCACTGCTATAATTGTATAGAAAAAGAATCAGAAGCCGGACGTGGTGGCACACGCTTGTAATCCCAGTACTTGGGAGGCTGAGGCAGGAGGATCACAAAGTCCCATGTCAGCCTGAGCAACCAGGTGAGAACCTGTTGGAAAAAAGGCGGGGAAGGAGGGAGGGATGCAAGTCAGTGGTAGAGAGCTTGCCTAGCTTGTGCAAGGCCCTGGGTTCAATCCCCACTACCAGAAAACAAAAATGGGGGTTCAGAGCCAGGCATGGTAGTGCACGCCTGTAATCCCAGTACTTGGGAGGCTGAGACAAGAGGAGTGCAGGTTCAAGGCCAGCCTCAGCAACTTAGTGAAACTCTCTGAAACTTAGCAAGGCCCTGTTTCAAAATAAAAAAAAAGAGCTGGGTGCGATGCTGCACGCTTGTAATCCCAGTAGCTGGGAGGCTGAGACAGGAGGATCACAGGTTCGTGGCCAGCCTCAGCTACTTAGTGAGACCCTCTGCTACTTGGTGAGACCCTGTTTCAAAATAAAGAATAAAATAGGGCTGGGGGGTGTAGCTCAGAGGTAGAATACCCCTGAGTTCAATCCCTAGTACCACAAAAAATAAAATAAAACGTGCTGGGAGTAAGCCGGGTGTGGTGGCGCACACCTGTAATCCCAGTACTTGGGAGGCTGAGACAGAGGATCGCTGGTTCAAAGTCAGCATCAGCAACTTTGTGAGGCCCTCTGCAACTTAGCAAGACTCTGTTTCTAAATTAAAATAAAATAGGGCTGGGGGTGTGGCTGGGAGGTAGAAGGCCCCTGGGTTCCCCCCCAGTACCAATAAATAAATAAATAAGTGCTGGGGTGCAACTCAGAGGTAGAATGCCCCTGGGTTCTATCCCTAGTACCACACACACACACACACACACACACACACACACACACAAAATAAATAAAACCCCACGATTTGCTGATGATTTCAAGACAGAGATGAGGTTAATAGACTAAGACAAAGCTCTCCTCCGCCTCCCCAGCAACTAACAGGCACAAGGTTTCCTGTCGGTTCTGCTGTTGTAAGCGGAGGCTTTTGCACACACTCTGTTGTAAGCGGAGGCTTTTGCACACACTTAGCTCAGGGTGACAGATCCAGGGGTGAGCAGGATGCAGCCGCAGGCAGCGCTCCTCGGGTTGCCTCGGGTCTCTGCTCTGCCCTGAAGCCCGCAACTGGTGGGAAAACCCCTCTGCAGGAAGTGTTTATGTCTCGACAGGAGAAAAACTCCCAGTCAGGAGGCGGCCGGCCACACCTTGCTCCACTTAGAAAATCCATGGAGCCTTCCAGAAACAAACAGATCTGGAATTACAAAGGTGACATCAGCTTTTTCTTGTTGTTTGGGTTTTTAGTTTTTTGTTTGTGGTACTGGGGATCGAACCCAGGAGTGTTCGAGCTACACCCCCAGCTCTTTTTTGTTTTGTTTTGAAACAGTCTCTTTAAGTGGCCGAGGGCCTTGCTAAATTGCTGAGGCTGTCCTCGAACCTGTGGTCCTATCTCAGTCCCCCAAGTACTTGGAACTATAAGCATGGGCCACCACACCCACTGATATCTGATTTTTTTTAAGCTTTTCTCTGCAAAGTTGTTTTTTTGGGTTTTCGTGTGTGTGTGTGTGTGTGTGTGTGTGTGTGTGTGTGTGTGTGTTTGCAGTACTGGGGATTGAACCCAGGGGCATTTTACCTCCGAGCTACACCCCCAGCCCTATTTTTTATTCTTTATTTTGAAACAGGGTCTCACTAAGTTGCGGAGGGCTTCACTAAGTAGCTGAGGCTGGCCTTGAACCTGGATCCTTCGGTCTCAGCCTCCCAAGTACTGGGATTAAAAGCGTGCGCCACCACACCTGGCTTGTGTGTGTGTGTTTTATACTGGAGATTGAATCCAGGGGTGTTCCACGTCTGAGCTACACCCCCAGTCCTATTTTATTTTTTTTATCTTGAAACAGGGTCTCACTAAGTTGCTGAGGCTGGCCTTGAACCTGTGATCCTCCTGTCTCGGCCTCCCAAGTACTGGGATTCCACCACCATGCCTGGCTTGGTGGAATTCTTAGCCCTCTGAGGTAGCTCTTCCCGGCATCCCACTGTTGTGACAAGAGTCGGGGAGTGGAGGCCTCTGTCCAGGCTCTCCCGGCTCAGAGATGGCAGCCAGGGGCTGTACCAGGCTCCCCAGCAGAACACCCAGTCACCTTACTTTCAGGCTCCTGGTCGCTTCTGCGATTCCCGAGAGCGTCGGATCGTGGGCACGACCTCTGGCTGGCTTTGTTGTTGTTCTCCAACCTCCATCACCGTTGGTATAATTTTACATAAACTTGGCATTCCTTGAAATTCTTAAAAACGAGTTCAGTTCTTAAATGTCTCCTGAGGGAATAAAGATTTCTTTTTTATTTTTTTTTGCGGTACCGGGGATTGAACGCAGGGGCGTTCTACCTCCGCGCTACACCCCCGGCCCTATTTTTTTATGCTTTATTTTTGAAACCGGGTCTCACGACGTTGCGGAGGGCCTCACTAGGTAGAGAGAGAGAGAGAGAGAGAGAGAGAAAGAGAGAGAGAGAGAGACAGGGAGAGAGAGAGTGAGAGAGCTGAGGTTGGCCGCGAACCCGGATCCTCCAGTCTCCGCCTCCCAAAGTACTAGGATTACAAGCGTGCGCCACCATGCCCCGCCCTATTTATTTATTTATTTATTTGTTATTATTATTATTTTTTTTGCAGTACCAGGGATTGAACCCAGGGGCATTCTACCTACGCGCTACACCCCCGGCCCTATTTTTTTATGCTTTATTTTTGAAACCGGGTCTCACGAAGTTGCGGAGGGCCTCACTAGGTAGAGA
>PVJS01044465.1:0-16644 GCA_004027185.1 Glis glis
AGGGAGGGAGAGAGAGAGAGAGAGAGAGAGAGAGAGAGAAAGAGACAGGAAGAGAGAGAGAGAGAGAGAGAGAGCGAGCAAGCTGAGGCTGGCTGCAAACCCGGATCCTCCGGTCTCCGCCTCCCAAAGTACTGGGATTACAAGTGTGCGCTACCACGCCCTGCTTATTTTTATTTTGAAACAGGGTTTTGCTAGGCTGATGAGAGCCTCACTACTTGCTGAGGCTGGCTTTGAACCTGCAATCCTCCTGTCTCAGCCTCCCAAGTACTGGGATTACAAGCCTGAGTCACCATGCCAAACTGACACTGGAGATCTTAAGAAGAAACTGTGGTATCTTGCCTAGGTGTGAGAAAAGAACTGTGCACCACATATCAAAAGGGGGAAGATGAGGTCGAATAGGAGAAATGAAAGAAATAGGTAGGACAGGTACACACGAGGAAGAAAAGAGGGATGGTAGCTTATTTATTTTGGTACTGGGGATTGAACTCAGGGGCATTCTATCTCTGAGCTACACCCCCAGCCCCATTTTTTATTTTTATTTTGAAACAGGGTCTCGTTAGGTTGATGAGAGTCTCACTACTTGCTGAGGCTGTCCTTGAACCTGTGATCCTCCTGTCTCAGCCTCCCAAGAACTGGGATTACAAGCGTGTGCCACCATGCCTGGTTGGGATGGTAGCTTTAAATCTAAAAACCTCATGATCACCCTCCCCTTCACTCTGAAGGCCTGTTTTCCACCATGTCTGAATTCTTAAAAGGTCCAGTAAATCTTAGAGTACCACAAGTCCAGTTAGTTGGCCCCTATATATTTTGTTAGCTTACAAGATATATTTTGAGACTGATCACAGAAGTCTAGAGAAAAACACTGCTCAAAGCCCAATGATATAGGAATAGCCTAAGTGCCATCCATCAACCAGATAACGTCAGCCTGAAGATGCTGAAAAGAACCAGACCACCATCCCTGTTCTGCCAACTGACACCGCCCACGTACCTCTCCTGCTCACCATTTGCCCATCCCATTTGGCTCACCGTTTATAAAATTTCCTAAACAGAAGAGCCATGATCCCCCCAGAGGTGCTTCTCTCTGCCCTGCCTCTCTGCCTCTTTGTTTTTCCATCTCTCCAGTTCTCTGTCTTTCCGCTGGTCTCTCCCTTTTTTCTCGCTCAGGAGATGGCCCACATTCTTTTTTGAATGTGTATTTCTGTTTTCCCCCAAATAAACCTGCCTGAAGCTCTATTCTTTTTCTTGGAAATTCTTTTCCAACCTGTGTCCACACCATGACAAAACTGTTCTGCTGAAAAGCATTTGAAAGGCTATCAATCGAGTCATATTGGCCAGGTGTGGTGGCAGATGCCTGTAATCCCAGTACTTGAGAGGCTGAGACAGGAGGATCACAGGTTTGAGACGAGACCAGCCTCAGGAACTTATTGAGGCCCTCCACAACTTAGCTAGACCCTGTTTCACAATAAAAAATAAAATAGCACTTGGGGTGTAACTCAGAGGTAGAATGCCCCTTGGGGTTCAATCCTTAGTATCACCAAAAAATCTAATCATTCTAATCATGTTATAGGTGGGTAAACCGAGGTCCAGTGAGAAGGAGACGTGCCCAGGGTCTTAGTGAGTCAGCCGCAGAAATGAAACTGAACCCAGCCCCAGGACTCCAACTGCCGGGGTGTTCTTCCCACAACCCCACAGTTCCCAGAAAGGAAAAGACGGTAGCAAGGCCAAAGCCAGGTTGCTATAGGGCCGCGGTCAGAGTCCAGCAGCCAGTGGAGAAAGGCAGACAGGAAAGTAAACACGCAGTGTGTCGCGTGCAGCACATGCCAAGGAGAGGTGGCGGGTGAGCGGGCTGCCTGCAGGGCATGAGCCCTGCCAGGGCTGCCCCACGCTGGCCACCGAGTGACCTCCCTGAGCCTTGCCTTCCCCAGAGCTGGCCAGCCTCAGTCCCCAGCCCGTTTCACCACACGCTCCTTCCTTCCCCCAGCCTGCCCAGACAAGCCCATGAATAGAACATTAAAGGCAAAACCTTCTAAAAGAAAAAGCAGCTCCCTAGTAGGAGTCGCCCCACTAAATGTCAAACGCAGAGCGAGGCTTCCTGCCCCGTGTGCTTCTCGCTAATGGAGGCACCTCAACATCCATATCCCATCATCCAATTGCCCTATAAATAAATCATCCTACTAAGAATGCCAATTTTCCCCCTAGGGCCTCATGAATCTCTCTACATGAGCATATGTAAAGGCCTCCTCCACTATGAGTTGGCTCAGAGATGGCAGACTCGGCCCGGACAATTTGGGAGGCAGAAGCAAACTTTCCCACCACTTCCATGGGCTGAGAGTTGGGAGTTCAGCTTTTCTCCTGACTCAGGGGACTTTTGCTCAGTTTCCTGCAAGCTGACACAGTTGTCACCACGATGCCACTGCTCTCTGGAATCAACCCAGTAAGCCGCCAAGAGGCCCCATCTCCGGGGCCTGCCGTGGTCTGTCCCCTGACAGACGTGTGATGAGTTGTGCTCACCCACCCTCTGCGAGGGAGAGCCACACACCCACTCGGCCAGCTTTGTTCCTGACATGTGGCACACACAGCACTGGCCCGCCCACTCCTGGGGCCCCCCACCAAGTGGCTCGCCAGCCCACCATGGCACTGAGCGATGATAGTGGACCGCGGGTGTGGGTGCCAACATCTGCTCGGGTGTGCTGCTGCTCTGTAACAGCAGACCTCTGTGCACATGTTCTGGGAGCCTGCTGCATGCTCACCAGGTGCTTGTGTACACACACACACACACACACACACACACACACACACACACACTATTGTACCAACCCTCTCGATGTGCCAGCACAGAGGCCTCCAGAGTGACGATTGTGAATCAGATAGCAGAGGCTGTTTGCAGTTTCGTCTCCAAACTTTGCTGACTGATGAGACAATAATCACAGGCTTGGAAGCGCCCGCTGTATCTGCTAGATCAGACACCGCCTTGCCACCGTGCAGGAGAGCCGCCGCTCTGAAGTGGGATCTGCTCTTCCACCCCCGCCCCCTCCTGATCACCTAGACTCTTCTGCCTCTCTTCGTGTTCTTTCTTTTCCAGAAGAACTGCAGGAAGAATTGGCTTCTCTGAGGCCCAACCATGGCTGGAAGGGGACAGAAGCAGCCCTGGGTCCTGCTGGTGCCATCCTAGCTGGCAGGCTAGGGCTGGACCGTGGGAAGAGGAGCGGGCACAGGTGGAGGGGCCTGCCTCACCCTTGCCAACTGTCCTGCAGCTACTGTTCTCCAGACAATCACCAACCAGTCTGGGGTGTGGCGGTTGGCCAGTCCATCAGGTCAGCCTGGAAGAGAGCCAGGAGAGCAACCTACAGGGAGGACTAGAGCCCAAGCAGGGTCCAGCCTCCACATCAGCCATGGCCTTGAGCCTCTTTTTTTGTACTGGGGATTAAACCCAGGGGTATTCTACCTTCCAGCTACACCCCCAGCCCTTTCTATTTTATATATATATATATATTTTTTTTTTTTTTTGCGGTATTGGGGATTGAACCTCTGAGCTACACCCCCAGCCCTATTTTTTAATTCTTTATTTTGAAACAGGGTCTCACTAAGTTGCGGAGGGCCTCACTAAGTAGCTGAGGCTGGCCGCGAACCCCAATCCTCCTGTCTCAGCCTCCCAAGTACTGGGATTACAAGCGTGCACCACCACGCCCGGCTCTATTTTATAGTTTGAAACAGGGTCTTGCTAAATTGCTGAGAGTTTTGCTAAGTTGTTGAGGCTGTCCTTGAACTTGTGATACTCTTGTCTCAGCCTCCTAAATACTAGGATTACAGGCATGCACCACCACACCAGGCATGACCTTGGGCCTTTCTAAGGGCTATGAAAATAAGCAGGAGGGCTCCTGGCCCACTTTCTCGTCTCTGTCTGCAATGAAGACACCAGAGCAGGAGACAGAGGTGAGAGGTGTGTCTGCCCAGACACAAAGAGTGGTAGAGGATGCATGACAGTGGCTCTGGCCCGGGTCCCCACCAGAAAGCCTCCTAGAGGAACACAGGAAGAGAGTGCAATGGGAACTACCAGGACACAAATGATTCAGCAGCACCCAGCACCCTGCGAAACAAATGTCACAGAAATCAAGACAGATGGACACGTGAGACAGTGGAGCTTAGGGGTTGAGAAAGCAAGGAGAGCGTGGGCTTAGCAGACAGGCCTGGGATTGCAGCCTGACTCAACAGTGTGCCAGCTGAGTGACCCAGGGCCAGGGACTCTATCTGCCTGTGTCTTGGTTTTCTCATCTTCAAGCTGGGCGTAGTGGCGCACGCCTGTAATCCCTGTACTTGGGAGGCTGAGACAGGAGGATTGCAGGTTCGCGGCCAGCCTCAGCTACTTAGTAAGGCCCTCCACTACTTAGTGAGACCCTGTTTCAAAATAAAGAATAAAAAATAGGGCTGGAGGTGTATCTCGGAGGTAGAATGCCCCTGGGTTCAATCCCCAGTACCACAATAAATAAATAAATAAATAAATAAAGTAAAATAAAATAGGGGCTGGGGGTGTAGCTCAGAGGTGGAACGCTCCTGAGTTCAATCCGCAAAAGAAAAATGTAGGAATAAGCCGGGCGTGGTGGTGCATGCTTGTAATCTCAGTACTTGGAAGGCTGAGACAGGAGGACCTGGGTTCGTGGCCAGCCTTGGCTACTTAGTGAGACCTCCGCAACTTAGTGAGACCCTGTTTCCAAATAAAGAATAAAAATAAAAAATAGGGTTGGGGGGGTAGCTCGGAGGTAGAATGCCCCTGGGTTCCATCCCCAGTACCGCAAAAAAAAAAAAAAATACAAAATAGGGCTGGGGGTGTATCTCGGAGATAGAATGCCCCTGGGTTCAATCCCCAGTACCGCAAAAAATAAATAAATAAATAAATAAAATAAATACATAAATAAATAAAATAAAATAGGGGCTGGGGGTGTAGCTCAGAGGTAGAACGCCCCTGAGTTCAATCCATAAAAGAAAAATGTGGGAACAAGCACAGTTGTATCTCGCAGGGTGGTTGTGGAAGTGGCGTAAGATAAGGCACAGAGGACACTTAGCTTGGCCCCTAGTAAGTGCTCAGCAAATACAAGCATCCATTGTCAGTACACGGACAGAAACTGGCATAGGTGGACCCAAGGCGGTGGGAAGAATCATCCATTCCTGCTGCCTGTCTCCAGCGGGAATCCGGGGCTGCTCCTGGCAGGCTCCTCTAGGATGCTCCGTGAGATCTGAGGTGACTTCGCCTTGCGGAAGTGATGAACACTAAGAAGGTCCCTGTACCTGGGACCCCTCGCCTTGGAGCCATAGCTCCCTAGGTCTCCCAGGCCTTGGAGAAACCCTCGAGCGGGGCCCCTGCCTCACAGCTCTCTCTGACTCACTTCTACCTAGGGTGGCGTGGCCATCGCACCCAGAGGAAAGGGCTGCTTCCGGCACTCAACGCGGAGGTCCTGCCTTCTGCTGTCCCTGGAGACTCTGTTCCCGTTTCGCCAGCTATTTTGCTTCCTCGGCCATCTGTTCCCTCCCTGTCATCTCCTCTCTGCTTTAACCTTAACCACTATTTTGCTGCAGATGGTACCAAACAGATCCGTTCTTGACATCCTTAGAGATGCGTGCCCCCTCCTCCTCATCTCGTCAGAGTAAACCGCTCTGTCTCTTCTCAGGCCCCAATCCCAAAGATGTGGCCAGAGCTTGAAGATGGATTCATGCCACAAGCCTCCCTCTCCTCAGCCCCATCTGCTGTCAACTCTGTCAAAAGTCAGGGGGCAAACACTTACCCCTTCCCCTGCCTTCTTTTCCTAATGAAACCTCCTCTTTTTTTTTTTTTTTTCAGTACTGGGGATTGAACCCAGGGGCATTCTACCTCTGAGCTACACCCCCAGCCCTATATTTTTCTCTTTATTTTGAAACCGGGTCTCACTAAGTTGCGGAGGCCTCACTAAGTAGCTGAGGCTGGCCGCGAACCCCGATCCTCCGGTCTCAGCCTCCCAAGTACTGGGATTACAAGCGTGCGCCACCACGCCCGGCTTAGACCTCCTCTTTTCAAACTTGGCCAAGAATCTCTCCTGGCATGAAGTGAACGTCCGCTCTGATTTTCTCTACCTGGTCTTCATAATCAGTGCTGACTAACCCTCTGGAGGTCTGACGCAGACACTAGCAGCTCTGGGGCTCATTCCTGCGGTGGAGGAACCAGTACCCATGCTGGGAGTTTTGGTCCTGAACAGCATCCCCAAAGAAAATGTACCTGAAGACTGCAGGAAGGAATCGGTCCCGTATTGGCATCACAAGAACGGAACGGAACGAAAACACATTTCCTTTGCAGCCTGAGCCCACGGTGTGGGGAGGGGGGACGTACTGCACTGCTGTCTGTGCTTCTATTCTGGCTGCTGAGAGCATACATGCATAGGCTCTACTTCCTCTGCCTCTCCCCTCTGCAGGGGTGTCCTGGTGCTCCCCTAAAACTCTTCCTCAGCTGGGCGTGGTGGTACATGCCAGCAATCCCAGTACTTGGGAGGCTGAGACAGGATGATCACAGGTTCAAGGCCAACCTCAGCAACTTAGTGAGACCCTCAGCAACTTAGTGAAGGCTTGTTTCAAAAATAAAAAAATAGCCGGGCGTGGTGGCGCACGCTTGTAATCCCAGTACTTGGGAGGCTGAGACCAGAGGCCAGCCTCAGCTACTTAGGCCCTCCGCAATTTCATGAGACCCAGTTTCAAAATAAAGTATAAAGCCGGGCGTGGTGGTGCACACTTGTAATCCCAGTACTTCGGGAGGCGGAGACCGGAGGATCTGGGTTCGCGGCCAGCCTCAGCTCTCTCTCTCTCTCTCTCTCTCTCTCTCTCCCTGTCTCTCTCTCTCTCTCCACTTAGTGAGGCCCTCCGCAACTTCGTGAGACCCGGTTTCAAAATAAAGTATAAAAAATAGGGCCGGGGGTGTAGCGCAGAGGTAGAACGCACCTGGGTTCAATCCCCGGTACCGCAAAAAATAAATAAATAAATAAAGTATAAAAAATAGGGCCGGGGGTGTAGCGCAGAGGTAGAACGCACCTGGGTTCAATCCCCGGTACTGCAAAAAATAAATAAATAAATAAAGTATAAAAAATAGGGCTGGGGGTGTAGCTCGGAGGTAGAATGCCCCTGGGTTCAATCCCTGGTACCGCAAAAAATAAATAAAATAAAATAAATAAAAAATAAAAAGGGCTAGGGGTGTTGCTTAGAGGTAGAAAGTCCCTGGGTTCAATGCCCAGTACCAAAACAAACAAACAAAAAACTCTTCCTTTTGGCTTCTCTTTTCCGGCCTAAGGACCAGGGGGCTTTTTTTTGGAGGGAAGGGGGAGTACTGGGGATTGAACCCAGGGGCATTCTACCTAAGCTACACCCCCAGCCCTATTTTATTTTTTATTTTGGAGCACTAAGTTGCTAAGGGTCTCACTAAATTGCTGAGGCTAGCCTTGAACCTGCAATCCTCCACTCTCAGCCTCCCATGTACTGGGATTGCAGGTGTGCACTACCACACTCACTTTGGCATAAGGACCAGGTGCTTTGAGGAGAGAAGTGGCCCATTCGAAGCTACTGGTGAAGGAAACATTTTGGTGAGATTGGTTCCACCAGACTGCATTCCTTGATGGGGACAGAAATGGGCTGGGATGACTGAAATACCACTTCTGCACCTGGAATTGAACTAAAAAGCCTCATATCATTCGGGCATGGTGGCACATGCCTGTAATCCCAGTCCTTGGGAGGCTGAGACAGGAGGAACACAGGTTCGAAGCCAGCCTCAGTAACTTCACGAGGCTCTCAGCAACTTGGTGAGACCCTGTTTCAAATAAAAAAATTAAAAAATGGGCTAGAGGTGTAGTTGGAGGTAGAATGCTCCTGGGTTCCATCCCCAGCACCACACAGAATAAATAGATAAATAAATAGCCTCCTATCTCAGCCCTCTTGAGAAAGGCTCTCAAATTTTCCTTCTACACTTCCTCCATAGCAGAAAAGAATATCTTGAGCTGGGCGTGGTGGCGCACACTTGTAATCCCAGTACTTGGGAGGTGGAGACCGGAGGATCTGGGTTCACGGCCAGCCTCAGCTACTTAGTGAAGCCCTCTGCAACTTCGTGAGACCCGGTTTCAAAATAAAGTATAAAAAATAGGGCCGGGGGTGTAGCTTGGAGGTAGAATGCCCCTGGGTTCAATCCCCGGTAATGCAAAAAAAAGAAAAAGAAAGAAAGAAAAGAATATCTTGACCATCCATGGACGCTCTTCTCTTTTCTCTCTGCTGAGACTAAGAAGGGCCATATTACCAACTGCTCTAAGTCCTGGTTGTCCCCAAAGAGATACAGAGAAGGAATTTGCTCACACCTGGCCACAGGGAGATTCTCTGATCACCTAGGGAACCTCTGAATTCAAATTTACCAGCCACCTGACAACATCATGGTCCCTCCCTCCCTCTGCCCTCCCCTCTTCCCACAAAGGAGAAGCCCAGTTGAGCCACCAGGCCAGCCCCTCTGGCTACAGAAACCAAGAGAACAAAATGCATCTTACTGGGTTGCAGGCCTTAATCTAGCTCTTGCTGAATTATTCAGGGATGGCATTAACTTATAAATGAGTGTGTTTGACTGATTTTGTGGTTGATGTACAGATAAATTCTAATGAAAGACAGCTACAAGATTTTAAATTATTAATTAGACTGCCACTTAACAAAGCTTATTTGGCACTCTATTTCCTTGCTTAACAAGACAAAAACTTTAAGGAAAGGTTCTGTATTAGCCCAGAGGCTCTTGATTTGCATTCTGTTTTTATAGCTCTAAAAATGAAAACCATAGATCCTGACCTTAAGCAGGCTACTTCTGGCAAAGCAAAACCCCCAGCAGGCTGCCCTTCCCCTTCCTTCCTGGATGTTGCTGGATGGTTCAGGGCCTCACTTGCCCTGCCTGCCTCTCATCTCTTGTGTGTGTGTGTGTGTGTGTGTGTGTGTGTGTGTGTGGTACTAGGGATTGAACCCAGGGGCATTCTACCTCCGAGCTACACCCCCAGCCCTATTTTTTTATTCTTTATTTTTGAAACAGGATCTTACTAAGTTGCGGAGGGCCTCACTAAGTAGCTGAGGCTGGCCGCGAACCCGGATCCTCTGGTCTCAGCCTCCCAAGTACTGGGATTACAAGTGTGCACCACCATGCCCAGCACTGCCTCTCATCTCTTGACCAAAGGTTTGCTTTTTATATCCCGGGTTCTGCCAGGGTTCAAGCCAGGAGATAGAAAAGCAGTCAAAGGAGCCAGATGTGGTGGCGCACGCTTGTAATCCTTGTACTTGGGAGGCTAAGACAGGAGGATTGCAGGTTTGAGGCCAGCCTCAGCAACTTAGTGAGGCCTCCGTAACTTAGTGAGACCATGTTTCCAAATAAAAAAAATAAAGTAGGGCTGGGGGTGTAGCTTGGAGGTAGAATACCCCTGGGTTCAATCCCCAGCACCCCCCCCCCCAAAAATCAGGCAAAGAAGCTTCAGAAGCCTTCAGCTATCAGCATCATCATCATCATGGAGGTAGGGCTGTGGGCAGTAGAGTCCATTCATTAAGAGATGCAGGGCTGGGGATGTAGCTCAGTGGTAGAGCGCTTGCCTAGCATGCTCAAGGCCCTGGGTTCAATCCCCAGTGCTGCCAAAAAAAAAAAAAAGAGCCAGGCGTGGTGACACATGCCTGTAATCCCGGTACTAGGGAGGCTAAGACAGGAGGATTGCAGGTTTGAGACTAGTCTCAGCAACTTAGCAAGACTCTCAGCAACCCTGTTTCAAAACAAAAAATAAAAAGGAGCTGGGTGTGGTGACATACGCCTATAATCCTAATACTTGGGAAACTGAGACAGTAGGATCACAGGTTCCAGAACAGCCTCAGCAAGTAGTGAGACTTTCAGCAACCTAGCAAGACCCTGTTTCAAAAACAAAAAATAAAAAGGGCTAGGGGTGTAACTTGGAGATAGAATGCCCCTGAATTCAATCCTCAATACTACAAAAATAAAATAAAAGGGGGGTGTAGCTCAGAGGTAGAATGTCTAAGTTCAATCCCCAGTGCCACACACACACACACACACACACACACACACAGAGAGAGAGAGAGAGAGAGAGAGAGAAAGCAGTACTCCCAACCCCCCAAAGTAGCCTGCCAGCCTTAATAGGACAATCAGAAATCAAAGGGATGACTCTCATGATCCAAGGCCTACTCCTGTCTTTTCCTCTGACACAAAGGAGAAGCCCAGTTGAGCCACCAGGCCAGCCCCTCTGGCTATGGAAACCAAGAGAACAAAATGCATCTTACTGGTTGCAGGCCCCCAGCTCCACAGGGCACTCCATTATAAGACATGAGCCCTACCCTTGGCAGAAAGGTAGGGTTCCTCCTCCCTAGGATATACGGAGAGCTACTCTGCTGTTGTTCCTTCATCCTTCAAACCATTTTCCAAATCATAATTAAACTATTAAACTCACTCAGGTCTGGAACCCCATGTAGGGCTCTGCTCTGATAGGCAACAACCATCCCATCCCATCCTGTAACATCATTGCTTGGAGCCTTTGGGAACAGTTCTAGAAGTAGAAACTTAAATGGTCACCTCCCTTGACATTAGCCTGAGGCATATTTTTGGCTCTGGGCACACACCTCGAATCCACACAGAGGATGACTGTCCTGTACAATGTGTGCAGGAGACACAAATCCAAGGTCAGGATCAGGGGCTGAGGGAGAAAACTGCCCAGGAAAGATCCAAAGAAAAAGTTCCTTGCCCATGCAATGACCCAGCAGCAGGCCCTAGGCCACCCAAGCCCAGCCCTGGCCAGCAAAGGGCTTCTCTGCTCTGCTTCCCTCTGGCTAATCCAGGTGCAAACCTCTTTGTTGGTAGAAGCTCTCCTGCCAACCGGTGCAGGAAGGGAAAAACAGCCAGTAGCAAACACGCGTGACTGCCAGGCCCCCAGTGGCTACCTCATGAGCAGGGTAAGGAGTCTCCCCTCAGGGAGCAGCCCCCAGAATGCACTGGGGTCATCCAGAGCTGGGCCGCTAGCTTGCCAGGGATAGGAGAGGAAGCTCTTGGAGGCTGCTGGAGCCTCCCTGGGCATCTAAGCCATATAAATAAAGTGTGTGGGCTGCTTTGTGGCTCATTTTTAACTGTAAACTGCCAAAAGACAAAAGACCAAAAGGGAAATGAGATGTCAGTTCTTCTCTATTATCTCCATCACAGACCTGCAGCCCAAACATGGCGGCCTTTTAAAACTGCCTGGGAAGCCTTCCCCACTGGGGCAAGTTCTCATACTCTAGGCCCAAGCTTCTCAGATTAGAATCTGTGCTCAGCTCTAGAAAAAGCATCTTCTCTGTGCAGACAGTGGCCAGCACCGCTCACTTGCTGAAAGGACTTTTTGTGCCTTTGTGCAGGGAAAAGGAACTGGGGTGTATCCGTGGTGAAGTGCTTTTTCCAGCTAGCTGCAGACTTTTTCCATACCACAGTGAAAGGCAGAGTTTCCCCGGTATGGTACCGACCCACGTGGTGGGCACAAGTCACACTCAAGTTTGTGACTATTCTTACACGATGGGGCAACCAAGCCTCCACGTTTGGCGGGAGCACTCCCCAGCCCTTCCTGCCCCCACCGAAGGCGTGGCTTCTTCACCCACCTGTCTGACCTGCTTATCGGGGTCTCTTCCATCACCCCCCATCCGCTTCCCTCCGCCCGTCTTAGGGGCTCTGCTTCCCCCCACCACCTCCCCCTGCCCGTTTTCTCCTTCCCCATCCTGCTGTGAGGTCAGAATCCTGTGCTTACGACACCTCGGTCTGTTGCCATGGAAACAGGGGCGGATTAAGGCTGGAGCGCGGAGCGCAGGGATCAGGCCCCTCCGCTACCTGAGCTCCCGCTTCAGCCGGCTCCCGCAGGGCCGGGGCAGCCAGCCGCAGGCGCCGCGGCTCGTCCGCTGCCCAGTCGGGGCCTGGGACGTGGAGGGGTCCCAGCAGGGCGCCGCAGCCCGCGGGGACCCGGGAGGGGAGAGCGGCCGAGGCCAGAGCAGCGGGCGGCGGGGCCCTGGGACTCACGGCGTGGTCACCTGCCCCCTCTGGGCCCGAGGGACGGCACCCCGAGCGCCAACCACGTGGGAGCGCGGCGGGACTTCCCTGGCGCCCGCGCCAACTTTACCGATCTGGGTACCGGGCTCGGGCTGCCCGAGCGAGGTGGTAGCGGAGCCAGATCTCCTAAGTTGAGCCTGGCACCGGCCGCGCACACGACCCGCACGGCCTTCGCTGCACGTCCCTCTGCTCCAGGCATAAGGAAAGTTTGAGGAACCGGACTTTGGGCATTTGCTAGTGACCATCCTCGGCTGCTGGGAAGGTGCCCGCGTCCCGGGCCCCGCCTGGGGAGCAGGGCGCGCGGTGAGCGCCGTGGCCGCGCGGCGACTGACTGCACCGGAGCGCGGGTGGGACCTGGCCGCGCCGAAGCGGCAGAAGCAGGGCGGGTGCGGGCGCAGGGGATGGAGCCTCAAAGTGCAAAACTTTATAATGGCAAAGCGAAGGTCCCAGGAGGCCAGCTCCTCTTTTACCACGGGCCGCTCACTCTGGTCTCGAACTGACCCCTCAAACCAGATCCATAGGCCTGGCCATTTGATCCACGGAGCAAAACCCGTGTCTCGCAGGGGCGCTGAGCTCCGGCAGCAGCCCCTCGGTGGGTGCGTTCGACAAAGCCAGCCAGCTAGCAGGACACTGCCTCCCGAGCCTGGAGCCCCGGCGCTGGACGGCTCCCGGGCTCGTGGCTCTGCCCGGTGCGCATCCAACTCCAACTTGCCCCTGCGGCTCCAACTCACCTTTGCGAAGCATGTTGGCCGCGGGGCCGCCGCTTCGAGGTCGGCCAAGGCGCACTCCCTCTCGGCGTCCAGATTCAAATCCCAGGGCGCCAGCTGCAGCTAATCCGAGCGCGTCGAGGCGGGGGCAAACCGGGGATCCGCTTGTGCCCGGCAGCCGGGCCCCGCAGGGGCATGATGAGCCCAAGCCCCGCGCAGAGGGCACCGGTGCCCGCCAGCAACCGCGGCGCTGCTGGGTAGCCCAGTGCGCTCCCTCAGCCCCCCGGCGAGCGGCTTGCTCCGCGGGGCCGGCGTCCTGCTTCTGTCGCCCGGAGCACTTTGCAGGCGGTTTTGAGGGGGGGCGCCGCCCCCCGGCCGGCGGGCTGCGGCCCCCTCCTCTCCGCCCCCTCGGGCTGCTGCTGCAAAAGGGCGCTCGCGAGCACAGCCGAGCTCCGGGGAAAGCGCCCGGCGCGCGTTTGCAAGACCGAGCGATCTGCTGAACGGGGCGCCTCCCTTCCTCCCCCCGGCTTCCCCACCTCGCCTCCTCCTCCTCCTCCCTCCCTCCCTTGCTCGCTCGCTCGCTCGCTCCCTCCCTCCCTCCCTCCCTCTCTCCCGCTCCCCGCCCCCGCTCGCGGAGCGCCTCCCATACAAAATTTATGAAAGTGCTCTCAGCCCGCGGTGCGGAGCGCCGTCCTATTCCCAGGGCAGCCGCGCTCAGCCGTGCGGCGCCGCCTCCCGAGGTGTTTTCGCGGCGTCCGCCCCCGGGGACGATCGTCGGCCCGCGTCCGTTCAAGTACCTGCCCCAGCCCCTGGGCCGGCCGTCGGGCCGCTCGAACGCCCCTCGCTGGCCCCTGGGCTCCCTGGACCCGCACCGCGGCCCAGCCCCCGCCCGCTCCCCCTTCTCGGCTGGAGGTCATCGGGAAAGGCGACTGGTAGCGTGCGCCCTGAGGACCGGCTAGGACTCCAGGACCGCCGCCCAGAGTCCGAATCACAAGTCCGCATCCCCGCTTCATCTTCGCCCTGGCCAGCGCCCCTTCCTCCCCGAGGCTTGACGGCTTTCCCCCGCCCTTAGGACAGCCCTGGAGAACCCAGACGCCCCCCATCCCGAGTCTCAGGACAGTGTTCTTTATGGGGAGAGGTGCGGGACAGCAAGTACTCTGGAAGGTCCAATTGCAAATCCCATGGGGAAGGACCAGTATGGAGTTCGGCTGGGCTATTTCCGCCGGGGATGGGTGGGTGGGAAGGCTGATCCTCCTCGGTCCACACCGACTCTGCCCCGGGATTCGCAGAAAATGGAGGGGGCACCACTTAGCATCGGGTCCCGCCCGGGGGTCCATTGGGCTGAGCCTAGAGAAGATTCAAGGCAGGCGAGATCTTGGGTGGAGGCCGGCACCCCCTACTGGCCAGGGATAAGAGAGATTCTGAGGGAGGGAAAAGAATGGGCCTAGTCATTCATTTGACACACATTTATTGAAGGTTTATCATGTGTGGGGCACTACTATGTCTGGAAATTTGGCCAATGAAAAAGACAAGGTCCCTGTCCTCCTGGAGTTTACATTCTAATAGATCCAAGTGGGGCAAGTGCAGGTGTGACGACGGTGCTTGGAAGAAAAACAAGCAGGACATAGCTCGAGCTGGCATGAGAGGTCAGGGAAGGCTGTTTTGAGCAGGTGACATCTAAGCAGAGAGCTAATAGTCGTCCTTGGAGGAAAACTTAACATGATAGGAAGGTCAAAAAGAAGGCTATTATTCATGCACTCATACATGCATTCAATGACATTGAGGCTCCAGGTTTGAGCTAAAGGCAAAGGTGTGTGTAGCTGGGCGTGGTGGTGCACGCTTGTAATCCCAGTACTTGGGAGGCTGAGACAGGAGGATCTCAGGTTCACAGCCAGCCTCGGATACTTAGTGAGGCCCTCTGCAACTTAGTGAGACCCTGTTTCAAAATCAAGAATAAAAAATAGGGCTGGGGGTGTAGTTCAGAGGTAGAATGCCCCTGGGTTCAATCCCCAGTACCACAAAAAAAAAAAAAAAAGAAACATGCGCAGAAGAGTTATCCTTGAGGGCTGAGTTCATCAGGCTAAGGGGAAAGGGAATTCCAGGAAGGAGAGAGTATGCAAATGCTTGACAGGAGTAACCATATTCCACTTGGTCTCTATTGGGTGGGAACAAAAGATGAAGCCTTCCTTCTCTTAGCCCCCAGTAGCTTCAAGCCTGCACTGACCTCACACACTGCTTGATACCCAGAGCACTGCTTAACAAATACCAGAGCTAAACTCCAGGACACTGCTAGCTGCAGAGGCCCTCCGCAAAACTAAGGCCCAGAGAGGTTGAACATCTTGCTCACTGTCACACTGCATATCAGTGATAAAGCATGGGCCCAAATCAGGTATGTGAATCCTCCTTCCACCTCCCCCAGCCGCCTCCCCATGAGCCCCTGCCCCACAAACTCCAGCATCTCAGGCAGTGTTGGGCGTTATGAGTGTGAGATGCAGAGTTATTTCAGGCCTCAGGAGGACTGGGTGCTGCCTTGGAGTATAGCCAGGGCGTGGGGGTGGCTGTAGGAGGGTGTTGTGGTGTAATGTGGGGGTGCACTGTGACCACCTTCTCATCAGGCAGTACTCAGTCTGCTGAGTAACTCAGGAAGGGAGACCCCCACGGACAGATGGAGGTATCTTTTACCCAAGTTGAATGGCAGACCCCAATGTCCTGCACTACAAGGGTCTGGGGAATACTCTCACACCGTGTATATGTGTGTGTGTGTGTGTGTGTGTGTGTGTGTGTGTGTGTGTGACACAAGGGATTGAACTCAGGGGCAGTCTACCTCCAAGCTATACCCCAAGCCCTATTTTATTTTTATTTAGATACAGGATCTCACTAGGTTGCTGAGAGTCTTACTTGCTGAGGCTGTCCTTGAACCTGTGATCCTCCTGTCTCAGCCTCCCAAGTACTGGGATTACAAGCATGCACCACCATGCCCAGCTTCACACCCATTCTCGGTGTCTAGTTCTCCACATCAGCTGGTGTCCTAATGAAGGCCAGGGCTAACCACCAGGTCAGGCCTTGGGGTGCTGAGGGGGGAGTGGCTGGGTTGCTGGAATTCAGATCCAGCACCCGGGGGTGGGGAGGGCCAGAGAAGGGAGATGTGAAACCCAGCTTCTCTCTCTCTCTCTCTCTCTCTCTCTCTTTTTCTTTTTTGGTACTGGGGATTGAACACAGGGACACTCAACCTTCAACTATACCCCCAGCCCTTTTTTATTTCTTATTTTGAAACATAGTCTTGTTAGGTTGCTGAGGGTCTTGCTAAGTTGCTGAAGCTGGTCTTGGATTTGTGAACCTCCTCTCAGCCTCCCAAGTACAGGGATTACTGGTGTGCACCATCATGCCTGGCTCCTGATTATTATTTTTTTTTTTTGAGACAGGGTCACACTAAATTGTCCAGGTTGGCCTTGAACTTGCAATTCTCCTGCCTCAGCCTCTGGAGTAGCTGGGATTACAGGCTTGTGCCTCTGTGCCTGGCCCAGGCTGGACTCTTATCAAGGTGAGAGGGGTGTTTCTGGGACCCATGCTGGCCACATTCTTATCTAAGCTCTATATGTACGTACGTATGTATATATGTATGTATATATGTATTTAGCATGTGATACTGGGGATTCAGCCCAGGGGCATTCTACCTCTAAACTATACCCCCAGCTGTTCTTTTTATTTATTTTTTTTGGGTATTGGGGATTGAACCCAAGGGCATTCTACCTCTGAACTACACTCCCAGCCCTATTTTTTATTCTTTATTTTGTTCTATTTGTGTGTGTGTGTGTGTGTGTGTGTGTGTGTGTGTGTGTGTTACCAGGGATTGAA
>PVJS01044466.1:0-16642 GCA_004027185.1 Glis glis
AAAAAAAAAAAAAAAAAAAAAAAAAAAAAAAAAATGAAATTGGAATATAATCACTTACTTCGTTTCATTTATTTTTCACAGAAACCAAGTTTGTATTATTGGAAAGGAAATTCAGTACTTGAGTACTTATTGTTTGTAGGACCAGGCGTTCATGGTTTTTCTGGCCCATGGAGATCCTACAAGAGAATGGAGGGCAAGCTTAACTGTCAGCCACAGTGAGAACATTAAGTCACTGAGTGCCACAAGTGACGTTGTATAAAATTCTGTCACAAACAGGCTCTTACCAGAATGGTGGCATAAGAGGAGATTGTCCTGTGTACACCACAAATCAGAAAACTTCAGCATATTCTTATTATGAACTTTTAGATGATGAGGCAGGAGCCAGACCATATTATCATATAAATCAGACTGGCATCAACTCATAAGCTAATGTGATTTCTTCTTTATTAGTGATGCTAATTCAATTTGCTGGAGTCTTTTACATCATAAGTTTTCTACTTTAAATAAGTTGTGCCAAGTCAGGTATGGTGGTACTTGCCTGTAATCCCAGTACTTGGGAGGCTGAGACAGGAGGATTGTAAATTTGAGACCAGCCTCAGCAATTTAGTGAGGCCCTCAGCAACTTAGCAAGACCCTGTTTCAAAACAACAAAAAAAAAGAAATAAAAAATAAAATAGGGCTGAGGGTGCAGTTCAGAGGTAGAAAGCCTCTATGTTCAATCCCCAGTGACACACACACACACACACACACACACACACACACACACAAAATGCCGGGAACATAAACTGCTTCCAATGCAAAGCATGTTACATAGAAAACAAAAAGCTTGCTGCTGGAATAAATGCCAGCGATTGCATTACATTAATTATGATGTCATCTGAATTACACTTATCAATAAAAATGTCAACGGACTAAGGCTGAGAGTCTTAGACATCTACTACATAAACTCTTGATTGTAGAGATGTATTTATTTTTAATATACTTTTTTTTTTTTTTGCGGTACCGGGGATTGAACCCAGAGGCGTTCTACCTCCGCGCTACACCCCCAGCCCTATTTTTTATACTTTATTTTGAAACCGGGTCTCACGAAGTTGCAGAGGGCCTCACTAAGTAAAGAGAGAGAGAGAGAGAGAGAGAGAGAGAGAGAGAGAGAGCTGAGGCTGCCGCGAACCCGGATCCTCTGATCTCCGCCTCCCAAAGTACTGGGATTACAAGCGTGCGCCACCACGCCTGGCCTTTAATATACTTTTATTGGTGCATTGTAACCCTACATTAGTTTGAGGTTTAGTGCGATAGAAACATACCTGCACACAGCACGCAGTGCACTTCCCTCCGGATCCCACCCCGCTCCCTCCCCTGCTCCCTTCACAATGTTGAAATTGGAACTGATAGCTTCACAGAGGTGCATAGACTTGTTTGAATTATTTTCTTAATCCAGTCTCCCCTTTCCCCTCACCCCCTCCTCAAGTCCCCTTCCACTATTCTACTGGTCTCTCTCCTCATTTATCTGAAGATTTTTGTTTTCCAATTTCTCCCTAGCTTCCACATATGAGAGAAAACATATGACCTTTTACTTTCTGAGACTGGATAATCTCACTTAGCATCATATTCTCTAGCTCCATCCATTTTCCTGCAAATGACATAATTTTGTTTTTATGGCTGGGTAAAATTCCATTGTGTGTATATATGAGTTTCATATGTGGTATATATGTGGTGTATGCATTCATTTGTTTTATATGTGGTGTATATATTCATTTGTTCACCTAAAAGCATTGAATCATGGTTAAAGTCCTTGCACTTCTCAAAGAAGGGATGTACATCAAATACAGCATCTCTTTCCATAACCCAAAAGGCTATTTTAAGTCACAGGAGTCCTACATTTGATGGTGTCTTAGTGTTGTGGCAACTAGAAGGTAAAAATCGATTGAGACTTTCTGTAGAGACCTGTGGAGGCGCTTACCATTCTTCAGACAACCCCGTTTATTTCCATACCATCTTGAATTCACATAATTGTAGGAAAAGCATAAAATGGATAGTACATGTTTAAGTACATTCTTTGGACTAGTTTCTTAAGTGTCATCTTATAAGTTATAGACTTGTTTAACATAATGGTTTCTATTGAATGAAGTTGACATAAAAATTTTCTATTTAGATAGAAACTGCCTTCTAATATGATACTTCGTGCTGAAAATCAAAAGCCTTCTTAATTCTGGGAAATTGATTTATTGGCTCTTCTTCAATTTCAACATTTACTGTATCATCACTTATAGAAATAAATACTTAAGCACTTACCTCTGTTGGTACTTTAACTGCTGAGATATGTTGAAAATACATTGATTTCACTGTTTTGTATGGTCAAAGAACAAAATACCAGGTAAATTAATAAACTTTCTTAGTCTTCTATTAGTCTTCTAACATGGCTCCATCTTTTAAAGATTCTTTTCTTTTTCAATTTTGCAGTTTTATTTTCTGCAGCATGATCGGGGTGCTTAATTTCAGTTTCTTTAACTTAGCAAAGTGTCTTAAGCCTTTCTTTCTCGTGTTAGAAAATGGAATTTAAGCCAATTATAAGCACCTATCCTCCATTTTCATTCCCAGCTAGTGAACATACTTTTAAATTATTTCTTAATAGGTTTGCATTCATCAATATACATATTCAAAGTACTTATGTTCCACAGACATCTATTGAGTGACATTTTGTGCTAGGATCTGAGCTAGGGGTCTCACATGCTTCAATTATTTAACTCTCATGACAGCGCTATGTGTGTGTATAAATATTAGCTTTATAAATATCTAAGTAGGAAAACATTTCATATCATAGGCCAGTGAATGACCTACAGAAAGAGAAAAGTAATTTCAGAATATACAGTTGAAAAATACATGAACATAGGCTATCTATCAGTGTGTAATTACATGTATGTGTGTACAGGCATCTGCATAGGATAAATACAGTGTGTTCTACTCATCCTCCGTGCACATTCTGTTTGCAGACTGCCATGTGTAATAACAGATATACTTGTGTACTACATTATTGCCAGTTTAGGAGAAATGGTGGGCTTGTGGGGAGGTGAGCTGGGGTGGGGGGAAGAGAGAGGAGCCCCAAACAGATAGGGAGGTGTGTGCACATGTACACATGTGGAAGTCGAGGTCGACACTGACAGGCACAACTTGCATGTTTGCCAAACCTCTAATTATTTTATGAATACTAATTTTATTTGAAAATTACAGTCCAAAGGTTTTTTTTTTTTTTCCGGTGGTACCAGGGATTGAACCCAGGGGCATTCTACCTCCGGGCTACACCCCCAGCCTTATTTTTTATTCTTTATCTTGAAACAGGGTCTCACTAAGTTGCGGAGGGCCTCACTAAGTAGCTGAGGCTGGCCACAATCCCGGATCCTCCAGTCTTAGCCTCCCAAGTACTGGGATTACAAGCTTGTGCCACCACGCCCGGCCAGTCCAAAGGTTTAAAATATGTGAACACTATGTTTTGAAATGTCCTCATGGTTCTTTAAAATTATGCTTCCTTTTTAGTGAAAATAACCTTTCTATTCTATTAAGTGGTGCTTGTGATTTAATCAGTTTGTTTTAAATTAAAATGACAGATATATGCATGGTACGAATGTACAAAGAGTGTGATGGGAATTGAGTCTCTCTCCCACCCCACTCTCCAGAGATTGTCAGAGGTTTCTTGTGTGTTGTGCCAAATGCTTTCCAGGTAATTATGTGCACATACAAATAGAAATGGAAATAAAATTTTAAAACACAAGTGAAAGGTATTATGCACATAGGCATTTCTCTCTTTCTCTCTCTCTCTTCCTCCCCCTTTCTTTCCTTCCTTCCTTCCTTCCTTCCTCCCTCCCTCCCTTCCTTCCTTTCTTCCTTTCTTCCTTCCTTCCTTCCTTCTTTTGTTTTTCCTCAACATTCTGTACAGAATTCCTTCCTTCGTTCTCTTTAATGATTGAATGGAATTTTATTATATGGGTGAACCAATGTCTAAACTAGTACCTAACACATGACAAGATACTCACAAGAATTTTGTTGACTTAATAAGTTAAATATTTAACTATTCTCTCCACTGATTGACAAAGACATCTGTCTGAAAAGACATATTGGAGGGGTAAAAATGAATAATGAGTAAAACCAAAAATAAGGTTTGAGAAGGCACTGGAAACCTTTATTATTTGGAGTCCACCTGGTGGTAGGGTTCTGTTTAAAGACATTCTTTAGCTCTGGTTGCGGAAGTAATGACCCCCCCCACACACACACACAGAATAACTGTTCTTAGCTGCTTCAAGAATATGGAATAAGGCTAGTTGTGCTGGTGTACACCTGTAATCTCAGTACTTGGGAGGCCAAGACAGGAAGATTGCAGGTTGGAGGCCAGTCTTAGCAACTTAGCAAGACTCTCAGTAACTTAGACAGACCCTATTTCAAAATAAAAAAAATAAAATAGGGCCAGGGGTCTAGCTCAATGGTAGAATGCCCCTAGGTTCAATCCCCAGTACCCCCCTGCCAAAAAGAATGTGGAATAAATTTTCTACCTGTTCCTTTCTATAAATCTGTCAGATTGAGCCATATATTTGGAAATTTTACATTCATATCTGCATTAAGGACACCTTCTCTGCTCTGTTAGCCCTAATTTTGTGTGAATAAAGAAGCAGCAGCAAAAGTGCATTGATTACTGTAGGTTGCTTGGGGTTGATTGAATACCTAATTTCCTTCTTTTTACATCTCACACAGGTTGCTTATATCCAAGGTATATCACCTTTTTACTCATTCATTTCCCTCCTGTCTTAAATATATTTTAGCATTAGGGTATATCAACTGACTTGGCAAATGTAATTTGAATAAATTGTACTTCATGAAATGTACTATTGTATAAAATAGCTATAGAAGCCTAAGGCTCTTCTCATCCTTTGCTGATGATCCTTTGCTTGAACTTCACTCTCTGGAATCCTAAAACTTTTTTTTTTTTGCAGTACTGGGGATTGAACCCAGGGGCATTCTACCTCTGAGCTACACCCCCAGCCCTATTTTTTATTCTTTATTTTGAAACAGAGTCTCACTAAGTTGCGGAGGGCCTCACTAAATAGCTGAGGCTGGCTGCAAACCCGGATCCTCCGGTCTCAGCCTCCCAAGTACAGGGATTACAAGCGTGCGCCACCATGCCCAGCTAAAACTTATTTTAATAGCAGGACCATGCTGACTCCATAAGGCAGCTGTGTTTTCACCAGGGAAAAATGCAATGCTTTGGACTCTCAAGTTGGTGCCAGCGGCAGAACAGAGCGTGGGCCGCTGTCCATTTCCCAGAATTGGGAAGACATTAGAGTAAAACATTGGCTTCCTTCTGAGTTCTGGTTGTACATAAACTCGGGGGCTCCTCAGAGGAAGGAGCAGCTGCTAGATCAGCGGAGGAACCGATGCTTACAGAAAAGGCCCTTTCCAGTTAACTAGGTCCTTATGGCTCTCATTCATGTGTGGGCCAGAGTGCTCCAAGGAGGGCTTTCTCCGGCCAGTCCTGGTGCCTCTAGGGAACAGCAAGTGCCTTGTGATCCTTAAGCTGGGATCTAAAGCAGCCTGCATGGGGGAAGTGGGGAATGCTTCCCACTCAGAGGAATCTTCTACTCAACTTTGCTACAAATGAGGACAGACCCTTTCACTGTTTTGTTTTTGGAGACTTTGTCCTCATCTACTTCAAGTACTCTAAACAGATAGTGCTGCCGAGATCCTCACATCTAGACTTGAAAACTCAGGTTTGTATAGTCTCCACACCCAACTACACAGTAATGGGACCCTCTGGAGTAGGAAAAAGTTCACCTTAACCAGGGCAGACTATTCCACCTGCTACTGCAAGATACCTTAGTATAAACGCTGGACTAGGCTATACCTAGTCTTGGCTTTGTTGAGACCAAATCCCACTTCTGATCTCCTGTGGGTTTCTAACTCTAGTGCCTAAACCTCTTGCAAGTATATTGTGGGACACAGACATATGCAGTTGTCATAAAAATATTTTCAACTATTCATAAGCTAAGTGCCATGCTAGTTTTATATACTACTAACTGGCCTCTTCCATGTTATTCAGGGAGAGAAGCATTGACTATGATTAAAAGAATCCTGATAGCTACTCACCCTGAACCAGTTGTTCCCAACTCTGGCTACAACTTAGAATCACTAGGGGAGATTTTAAAAACACAGGTGCCTTGGGGGCCACTCGTCCCCGATCCTCCAGCCCCACCCTGCTAGATTCCAATTTATCTAGTCTTAGCTGGGACCTAGGCACCCACAGTCTTTAAAAGTCCTCCACAACAATCTATATAGCATGCAGCTAGGTTGGAAAGCCACTGTGCCTGAATCACGCTGTGGGGCCAAGTGGGGAGCTGCCCGGGCCCAAATCACAAGGGCAGTTCAGTGTCTGCTACTGGTGTTACTGCTGTGGGGGCTCTCCTTGAACACTGGCGTGTCATTTCTGTTTAGAGACCTCCCTGCAGGGCTTCAGCATCACGGCTTGGAGTGCCTCCCACCTCCCTCTGCCCAAGTTGAGTCAGCATATGCCATTGATCTATGTTTAGACGACTGGTTCCCAAATGTACACTCCAAAACTGATGAAATACATTCCCACTGACACACTCTTTATATAGAGAAGGAAGGAAGGAAGGAAGGAAGGAAGGAAGGAAGGAAGGAAGGAAGGAAGGAAGGAAAGAAGGAAGGAAGGGCTTCCAGTTCTGGGAGTGGATCCCTCTTCTTAAATCATTATAAATTGTATTGTTCTTTACAGTCTTTCAAGGACTTTTATAATTAGGATTGTTTTCTTATAAAACCCATTCTTGACTCTACACTTTTATCTTGAAGATTAACATCCCCCTCCTTTTTTTTCTTTTTCTTACAACCACTGGGTGATTTTATTTGCTTCTTCAATGGTTCCTAAGCACAGCTGTCAGCCTATACAATAGTAAAAGTGTTCCATAAATAGGATGCAGTTCATACATTTTGTCCACCCAAATTACTTTGTTATATCCTCATTTGTTTCAAATGCCCAGATGTAATTTGGTTAACTGTAAGAGAAAGCTGTGTTAGGGAAGTTTGATGATGGCCTACACACAGATGAAAGTCTTTGGAATACATTTTACTTCTGAAATGTGCTGCTTAAGGAAAATAAACATTTATACGTATTTAGAATTATAGGCTTGCGGAAAAGTTAGTAGGATTGCAGCCTCCAGATTGACATTTCTGGACTATAAATTCAGAATTAAACTCTATAAAAGCTGTATCACTACGCAAACAATGGGAGAAAACACTATTAAATTATAAACAAAATCTGGCTCTAATTTTAGAGCAAAATATTGCTTGGGGCAATGAGATTTTATATTTTAATAGTTCAATTCCATTGGTGCCTCCAGAGCATTTCCTTAGGATTATTAAATAGAGTCTACCCAGAATAATCTGAATTACTTGTAAGAGAGACCAAGGATGTCATATAAGAAGGCATTTAAAGAAAAGTTAAACATTATCAAAGCAGACTCCCTTTGCACTCTCCAAGCTGTGGAATTTCATGAGCATAAAGAGGTATATAATTAAGAAGTTAAGAGGTGATCTTAGGGGGCAACAGGATTCAGATTGTGGCTCTACCACCCATCAGCTTTTTTGACCTTGGAAAATTACTTATTAACCTCTTTTAGCTCCGATTTTCTCACCTATAGAGTGGGTATCAATATAAGCTAAATACATAAAAATGCTTGATACAAATAAATATTCCACAATTAATTATAAATAAGTATAATTACTTATAATGGAATCAGTCTTATATGATCATGCATAATAAATGTTATTATTAATAATAATAGCATTAATATTACATGAAATTTAGTGTAAATAGTTTATTTTAAAACAGATATGCGATTCTGCCTCAACTTTTTAAAAATAAAAGCTTTGTTATCAGCTGGGCGTGGTGGAACATGCCTGTAATCCCAGTACTTGGGAGGCTAAGACAGGAGGATCGCAGGTTCGAGACCAGCCTTAGCAATTTAGTAATTTGGTGAGACTCAACAGTCTAGTTGAGAAAAATAAACAATCTATTTAAATAAACAACCATCTAGTTAAATAAATAAATAAAGGTCTGGGGAGGTAGCTTGGAGGTATAATGCCCCCGGGTTCAATCCCCAGTAACACACACACATGTCCATACACGCATGCTCGCACACACACACTTTATTATCACATAAGCTTTACTCTATTACCTTCCTTCTTTTTCCTCTACATATCAGCGAGAGTTAAATTGCAGTCGGCAGAAAACCTTGTAGTTATTTTAAGCAGAAGAGGACTTAATGTGAGGTGTCAGATGTTTCCAAAATTGTTGCAAGGATAGGAGGAGCAGGGTCTTGGCATGGCTTCCAGAAATGATTCCTGAGATAACACCACACTAGAGACCATGAAGGGAATCTCTCCCTCTACCATGTTGAAGGCGAGGAATCAGGAAGCTAATGCCCCAACTTCTGACCTTAGAATCATTATCATGTGAACTACTGCTATCTAGCGACCAGAAAACTGCTGTCAGAATGCTCACTCTAGGAACCCTCGTGCCTGCCACGTGTGTGCCATCAGTGGGTGTGTTGTGCATGATCACTTCTTAGTTTTCAATTCAAGCGTCATGCAAGAATGTCTGCTTTGAGGAAACAGATTGTATTTAAAATTGTCATTTCTTAAAGGTGTAGAAGATGTACTGTATATTCTCTAGCCTTGGCAGTCCCAAAAGGTGCGCGGGGAGAGGGCCGGAGTAGATGCCAGTTGAGGGCCAATCTTCCTTACCTGCAGCATGAGGCTGCTGAGTTTTCAGTTGTTGGAGTTTGTTTTTGGCACTGAATGATTGTTTCTGAATGGCTTTGATTCTTTGAGTGACTCCCACTTCTAATGAATATTCAGTCAAGAACACATAGACACACAAAGTTTAATAAAATAAGTGAGAGGGGTTAGCAAAATTTATAGCATTGAGCCTTGACTATGAGGTTTTGGTTGGACAGAATATACAGGAAAATAGCATAAACAGCTAGAATCAGAAAAGCGTCCTTCTTTTTCTTAAACTGGATCATAGGGATATGTGATCATTTTCTTATTCTTTACAACTTTATTTTCATATCCTTTTGAGTGTATAAAATAGTTGTTAATAAAAATGATGATTAAAAAAGAAAAGATTTAACAAGGTGGTTCTACCCCAAGCTCGTTCTCCTTTGGCTTTCTCCTTCTTCTACTTCTAGCAGCTCAGGAGACTGCTCCCAGGCTACTACACCTGAAGAGGAGGTGAGGCTGCAGGTTCTGAGGGGTCTAATTTTCTATCCAGAAGAATGGGTGTCCAGAATAGGTTTAGGAGGAAGGGAAGGAGGAGAAATAAGATGTTAAGGAAACTTTGGGGAAGCATTCTGGAGATATCTGTATGTCTAGAGGACTAGGATTTGGACCCTACCTTGTGGTAGCCTGGTAGCAAAGATAAGGAAGTACAGTGCCAGGGGGTTAAAGGGAAGCAGGGACTCAGGGAGTGAGCAGGCATCGACCCCACAGACTGTAAATCCTAGCCACTCTGAAGGGGTGTTTGGAAGATATGGGTCAGGTTTGGGGCTTCTCAGGGCAGATCTCACTCAAGAAAGTAAAGGGTAGGAAAGGCAAGAGGAGAATTGGAGAAGATGAGCATGAGTGTGGATGTGGGTTGTTATGGAGAGTGGAGCAGAGCATGGTTCGGTTCCCAGGAAACGCAGCTGGTCCCAGTGACCTGGAAAACACAGCCTGTCCGCCAGGTGGAGGGAGGATTGACAGTTCCTGTGTTTGGGCATCACCAAGCAACTTAGGGTTTGCATGTCACTCCAAGGAGACCTGCAGGGCCGGCCTCCAACAGGTGGAGTGGACCTGCACCTCGGTCACATTTAAGGTGAAAGTCTAGTATAGGCGACATTTTCCCTTTAAAACACTAATGGTGTTCGTAAATTTTGAGGCCTGATCTCTTGGAAGCTCAGAAGTGCAGATCTCTTACCTTTCATTTCTTTCCACATTGTGGCAGGGCCTCGTTTTCTTAGGGTAATGGCGGCCAGGCTGGAGTGTTAATAGGTGGAGTGGGGGGAGGATCTCTTTTTCTCTTGACCAGGAGAGCATTTCTTATTTTTATTTATTCACTTTTTAACTACTTCACCAAATGCTTACATAGTATTTACTATGTTCTAGCTAGTAGTCTAAGTATTTAACAAATACTATCTTATTTACCTCTCATAATACTATTAGAGGCATATTTATTTATTTATTTATTTATTCATATTTAATTTTTGGTACTGGGGATTGACACCAGGGGCATTCTACCTCTGAGTTACACCCCAGCCCCGTTTTATTTTTTACTTTGAAATGGGGTCTCACTAAGTTGCTGAGGGTTTTGCTAAGTTGCTAAGGCTGGCCTCGAACCTGCAATCCTCCTGTCTCAACCTTCCAAATACTGGTATTACAGGTGTGCACCACCATGTCTGGCAAGAAGTGCTGTTATTTTGATTCCTCGTTTTAGATGTGATAGCTGAGGCACACAGAGGGTAACTTGTCCAAAGTTAGGCAGCTAGTAACTGGCAGAGGCATAACCTGAAATCAGGTAGCATGGTGTCTGGCTTTGTGCTCAATGCCAGTGCTCTGCTACATAAGCTAAATATGCATTTGATACAACTATACTGTGTATTCATGGTTTTATGGGCATGTCCCCCACTATGACTCAATCATGGTTTTATGGGCACGTCCCCCACTATGACTCAATTATTTCTGTTGTCTAGAGTGTTCATTTTCTATTTTTACTATATTAATATGGCAATAAATAATTGGCCAGATTTCAGATTTGAACTTTGGGATTTTTCTGTAAGCCCCATCCTAATATGATTTATTTATATCTGTGCATATTATCATCATTATTATTCACATATAACCTGATCCATAGAAAGAGGAACAGGAAAGAAGAAAAAAAGCAACACCTTCACTTTGTTTTATGTTAGTCTGTCCTACTTTGGAAATTAGCCATCTTGACTGAAATAGATTTATGTGGAGTGGTACAGTATGGAATAGTAGAAACTTCTGGCTAAATATGACAGACCAAACCCATGGATTGGTCTCTTCTATATGACAGTAAAGCAATGGAGAAGGCATAAATGTACAAGAACAAAAAGGTAGAGGAATGACAGAAAGAAAGAGATATCAACAAAAATTTGAAAGCTGGAAATGACATGGGCTAGTGCTGACTGACTTCCTGGATTGGAGCAAACAGGAAAACCTCCAACTCAAGAAAGGAGGCAAGAAGAACCTCCGAGTGACTGGTTCACAGTGTTCAAAGGAGGACTTAGACTTCCAGGTACCCTCTTGAATGTGCACAGCTGAGCAACTCCATCTATCTATCATCTATCTCTATCTATCTATCTATCTATCATCTATCTATCTATCATCTATCTATCATCTATCTATCTGTCATCTATCATCTATCTATCCATCTATCTATCTATCTATCTGTCTGTCTGTCTGTCTGTCTTTACTCTGGGATGAAGGAGAAATTATATCCATTTATGTACACACACACACACACACACACACACACACACACACACGTACCAGCAGAGCATGGGACAATGCGATGAAATAAATGCTCTTGAGACTTTATTCCTGGTCTCCAAGAGGTGAGAGGGGAGAAAGAGCCAAACTCCCCGAACAAAGCTCAGCTCTTCCTTTCATTACAGGTTACAGAATTCAGGCTGGGTCATCGAATCATTAATTGTCTCTGGCTAAGGAGTAGAGCATTGGGTTGGAATGCTTAGAAGATAAGTTGTTATCTGGCAGTTTTTGCAAGAGCGGCAGAGGTTGCAATCTTCAGCTACCTGCTTAAGACGGTCTTCCACCTTTAAGCAAAGCAAGCAACAGGTGTAGTAAAACAGGAGGAAATGGCTTAGATAGTGAAGGGGCATCAAGGTCACTATCTTTAGTTCCCTCAAGAAAGGCAGTCTCCTGCCAAAGCAAGCAAAAAGCTATAAATTCTTAAGCCAATACTTTTTAGACTTGGAACAGTTACTCCCCCCACACATACACACACGGCTAATCTTTTGCCTCAGTTGGCAGTTTGTTGCAAATTTTGTTTGTTTGGTGTGAACTCTAAAGCCAAGTTGTGATAAAATTGTCACATAGGATGTCCCTGACATCTTTAACTAGAGCTCAAAACACTGAAATTACAGATGAAGTGGGAGATTCCATTTAATATTTAATTAATATCTGTCATAGCATGTTAAAAATCAGTAGCTACTCATAGATCTGTTTGATACAACAAGTCAGTAACTGAATTTACATTCTAATTAAGGAGGTCTAATCACCTTGGCTTCTTGTAACTCTCTTGTGGCTTAGTATTGGGAATTCCTTCAATACTGAATATCTTTGACAATCTTTGATATATGGTTGTGGGCAGCATTCAATACTATTTACTATAATATCATTATTTCCATAGTTTTTTAATTAGAACAGTGATTTGAATTTGAACTATTCAGTGTTTCATTTCTCAAAGGGTTTTTCCTTGAGCTGAGGTATAGATATTTTAATGGGTCATTTGGTTAGGCAAGTTGATTATCAAACATCATGACTGAAGAGGAATGTCTTCTTGAAGAGGGAGTTATTTGAAAGGAACATGGAAAATTGTAAATTGTGGATCAATAGCTGGCCAAGTCTTTAATGCAAGTTTAATATAGTAATCTGGGAGAAAAAGGCATTATTGATTGATTTCTATAGTTCTTCAGTGTCTCTTGTTAGTTTTTTTTTTTCCATTCACTTGCTATATCTAAAAGCAACTTATTCAAACCCAGTCTCAAGACAATTAATGTCATTAAATGAACTATTTCCCAGCAGGCTTATTCACAGTGTATTCACAGAGCATTAAGTCTACAAAGGCTTGGTTTTGGCAGCATAATGAAACATAATGCTCAGAGACTCACAGGTCTGACTCATTTATACTTAGGTTGACATTAATTTGCTTTAAAGAGCAGTACCCATCTGTGATTGTTGCATTGGTGAGAGGACATAAAATCTCAAAGGGGCCTCAAACACCTTAAAAGGCAATTGATGGCTATAAAAATCTTCTTTTTCTCTAAAGTAATCTCTGGGAATTTAGAGCACATAATCTAACATATCTTCCATCTGCAAAATGAGAATAACCCATGATTACCTTATGGCTACATCTGAGATGGAACCTGTGTCAAGATTGAGTCTACTTACCTGAAGACAGGTACCATTCTACCTGTACCTGGACAAAAGTGACACCTTTCCCATGTAGGGGTGCTACAAAATGTTGGAGAAAACTGGCCCAGTGTCTATAGAAGGGGTATGAATAAATGGGGTGGCAGCTGAAATTGTTCTTATAGGTGATTGGATGGAGTGGTCCCTCAACAATATGTTTCTTAAGCATCACAGTTTAATATAAAGCAATATTTGATTATTGTCTAGATGTCCCAAACATAAGCTCTATATGTCAGTGCTATTTTTCTTTTTTTTTTTTTTGCGGTTCCGGGGATTGAACGCAGGGGCATTCTACCTCCGCGCTACGACCCCAGCCCTATTTTTTATACTTTATTTTGAAACCGGGTCTCACGAAGTTGCGGAGGACCTCGCTAAGGAGAGAGAGAGAGAGACAGGGAGAGAGAGAGCGAGAGAGCTGAGGCTGGCCACAAACCCGGATCCTCTGGTCTCTGCCTCCCAAAGTACTGGGATTACAAGCGTGCGCCACCACGCCCGGCGTCAGTGCTATTTTTTTATTTGATTTCCTGTAGTTTCCTTTCACTTAAAACAGTCTGGAACAGGGCTGATAAATAAATATAGAAATGAGTAAACAATGTCAAAACTGTCACCCCATATCCTGCCTTTGCCCAAAGAGAAGCTAATTTACATAATATAAGATCAGAGCAAACACATTGGTTCTCATCTCAGGAAAGCCGATGATCTGAAAGTGGTCCACAGAACCAGCAGTACTCACTAATTCAATTTCTCTAGACAATCATGCTCTGAAGTACTTTCTATCCCCAGGAGCCTATAGCTTACTTACTAGAGTAAAAACAATATGATGGGGTTCAGGACATATCACCCCCAAATAATGGCACCTTGCATCTGAAGAAGCAGCAGGCTCAGGAAGGTTGCTCTTTGACTTCTCCCCTGAAGTAGGTCATCAGGCCTTCATTCAAGAGGTGCCCTCCCTTTACCTAGAGGAAAGGAGCACTCTTATCTCTGAAGATGCAGGGGCACAGAGAAGCATCTGCTCAAATAGGCCTTGATACCTTCCCTCAGTTTTTGTCCATTAGATTATAGCTTTTCACCCTCCAATCAGCTTCCTACACAACTGTCCACTCCTCAGCATACCCAAGCAGAAAATACACAGATGTCTGTTTCTGTGGATTATGATTTCCAAGGGCTTCCATATCCCATAAAACTTAAATAAATCTGTATGCTTCTCACTGGTTAATCTGTCTTTTGTTATATGTGCCTCAGCCATGAATCTAAGATGGGAAGAAAATAATTTTGTCTCTATTTATACTTTTATTTGTGCATTATAATTCTTTTTTTGTACAAATACTAACAATAATACTTACATAGCATGTATTACCTACTAGGCAGTATTGTAAGTTTCATAGATAGATAGATGATAGATAGATAGATAGATAGATAGATAGATAAAGAGCCAACAGCTCAGAGTCAGATCAGAGTCTCTACAGCAGTAAGACTGACTTTTGGTTAGATAATGGGACACCTTATATCCCATCCTGAGTGGAAAATGGGATGGTTCCAGAGCAATGGTGGAATGAGTGAAAACTAGAAATGAATGAATGAACATCATGGTGTACCTGCTGTATGTCAGACAGTGTCCAGTACTTGCAGATACCTTGTCTTTGTCGGGCTGAGGAGACAGAGTTAAGTGAATAGGAGATATTTGGGGGGCAGACAGATACCATCATCACCTACGTGATTTTTCAGTACTAATGGATTTATTCTTGAGCACACACACACCTTTCTTTTCTCCCTCCCTCCTTTCCTCCTTTCCTCCCTCCCTCCCTTCCTTCCTCTGTGTCTTTCTGTCTTTCATCTGCCTTTCTTTGGTACTAGGGATTGAACCCAGGGGCATTCTCCCTCTGAGCTACGCCCCCAGCCCTTAATTCTTTCATACCTTCAAACATATAGTGATGTCTTCCATCATTCAATTGGGATCTTCTTTTCTACTTTTAACTGGATAGCATTTTTGCTGCTATAAATGCTAAAGGTAGCATTTCAAATAAAAGAAAAGAACTCAAGATAACCATAAGCTATTTTCATCTATGTGGCATGAGTCTCTTTCACCAATGTTGTCCTTGAGGAAATGTCTTATGTATGTATTTTGTAGCTTAATATTCAACCTTTGGGTTGATTGAAAAGGATGTTGATAATAGGAAAAGAGGCATCAATTTGCCTAATTCATTCAGCCTTGTCTTAAATTATGTACAGTGAGTTGACTACAGTTAAAATGAGAAGTATTATCTTAAGGCTCATATTTGCTTCTGATAGATTGACATTTCAATGTAGATGGATAGAGTTGGATGTAGGATTGCTAAATTCTTCTTTAAACTCCTTGGCATAAAGTTCTCCTTACAGTTGGTATTTGTCTTTACAGATGTAATCTGAGCTATTATATTTGTCCTATTATAATAGGGTTTTTCAATGATAATAACTACCTCTCTAAAAATAAAATGTATTCTTTCTTTCTGGTCCTGGGGATTGAACCCAGGGGAATTATAGTTCTAAGCTCCAACCCCAGCCCTTTTATATTTTTTATTTTGAAACAGGCTCTCCTTAAGTTGCTGAGGGTTTCTCTAAATTACTGAGGCTGGCCTGAAACCTGCAATCCTCCTGTCTTAGCCGCCCAAGTACTGAGATTGCAGGTATGCACCACCATGCTTGATTTAAAGTAAACTGTATTTTAATTAAGACTTTGGCCTTTTATTTCTTCCACTGTTTTTGAAATGTATGTGTAATTCATTCATATTTGCTAAAGAACTAATGTTGAATCTGACCTATAAGTTAGCTTGGAGCTGCTTTAAAATCTTCTGAGTGATTTTTGAGCCAGTCTGAATTACGTTTATGTGACTTTATTTTAACTAGTGTTTTTCTTTATTTTTACCTTGGACCTAAATCAGACTAACTGTATAGAATGTCAGTGAACAGGAGTGAGGATAATTGCTGGTTTAAAAATATAACTGTGGTGGATTTAACTGGCACCTAGCCCTGAGATGTGGGCGGAAGGTAGCAAGCTAAGGAGAGGTTGATGAAGTGGACCACGTGCGTTCTGTCTGAATAACTTTGTTCTTTGTGCTCAAGAGCAAGGATGGCAATCCAACACAGGGATGCTGCTTCATGGCCATAGCTGAGCCAGTTTTATGAGCCTGGGATTGAAGAATTCTGTGTAAGGACAGATGCAAGTTTACACTTGGTCCTTCAGAGAGTACCCTCACTATCCCTTCAGTTACACTAGACTGTTCTTGTCCTGGTCCCAGACCACAAATGCCAGAATTGATCGCTTGACTTGCCTTAAACCTCAAATCATACTATCACTTACTCTTTGTTTTTTTTTTTTGTTTGTTTTTGCGGT
>PVJS01044467.1:0-16644 GCA_004027185.1 Glis glis
AAATGAAAATGGTCATTATATTTTAGACATCTAACAGAAACAGATACACTCCTGATTGGCAAAGCATCCTGGAAAAGAATTATGTTAATAATAATTTTTAATAATATCTTTTACTCTTATTTTTATCAACAAATTTGGATTAACTTATTTTTTAAGAATTGAGGTCACGTGACTGAAAGGGCATATGGATCCATTTTAGTTGTTATTATTATTTAATTTATGAGTACTCATGCATTTGAAAGGCCAATATTGGTACCATGGACAAGACAATACATTGACAACATAAGACATCAAAAGGTCACATATACAGACACATGTGTAGCTAGCGCTAGAGCCCAGGGCGCAAGCGGCGGTGGCAGGTGGCTAGATTTTAAGTCTGGACCCCTCCCCGGGGCACTTTTCCACCCGGCTCGCCTCACGCGACCCTTTCCCTAGCTCCATCCTGCCCCTCGCCGCCTACAGCCTCCCGCGGGAGCTGCAGGCCAAGCCCTGGCTGCTCGGTGCGGCCGCCCGCAAAGTGCGTGCGGGGTGGAGGGCGGGCGCAGTGCCCCGAGCTCCGCCTCCGGGCCCAACAGCGGATTTCCGTGGGCACGCAGCCACGGCTCAGCCAAGCTCCGCTGTGCGCCGTCCCGTGCCATCATGGCGGAAAAGGTGCTGGGCCGCGCATTCCTCGGGGAGACCAGCCGGCGATTTCGGACCCCTTCCGCCGCCCCGGCGGCGCGAGTGCGGGTGGGGGGAGGCAGTAGGCCGGGCTGCCGGGGCTGGCGCCGCTCCTCCCGGCAGCCGGCGAGCGCCCAGGCCCAGGGGGCTCCCTTTTTCCTGCCCTCGCGCACGCCGCCGCGCTCCGCCCCGCCACGGAGTCCCCGCCCGAGCTGCCGCAACCAAGGCTGGAGCAGCGCCTTCCCCGGCCGCCGCCCAGGACGCCCAGGGAGGCCGCCGGGCCCATGGGAAACCGCTGGCGGTGGCAGCGGCGACTCCGGATGCGCGCCGCGGCGGAGGCGGGGGCTGGGCGCTTCCCGTGGATCAGCTGCGGGGTTGGATCAGGTTTAGAATTCGACTTACCCATAATCTATGGGTGGACATCTGCCCTGAGGACCGACTGCCTATCAGCATTGTCGAATTAGACAGAATTTTTCAAAGTAGAGAGAAATGCCTCACACGTGGAACACCAGTCTGTCGGGGCATCATTCTCTCGGGGCCAGCCCGAGGGTCTGATGTGATGCTGAAAGGGGGCAGACGCCAAACGGCTCGAAAATCACATACCTCGGACCGGGAGTCATGTCTGGCAAGATCTCCTTTATTAGAAAGCCAAATCCCTCTTTTATAGTAGAGGCAATACAGGAAACTCGCAAACAGTAGGGCGTGACACCACGCCCCCCCTGTAACCTATCATAGGTAGAGGCACCTGTCGTCTGTGAGCACGGAAGGAGGTAACTGCCTATCACAGCCCTCTTGAGGCTAGGTGGGGCTATCTGCGGGACCTTCCTCTGAGGAGTCCGCCAGCGCCATCTTTGCCATTAATATGCTGAATTACTGCCACGTGGGAGAGGCCCGGTACTCTAGAGCAGGCTTCTGCCAGTCCACCCAGGCCCTTTCATGGCACTGGGTGGAGACCCCTACACTTTATAATTTGTAATTTTGTTAAGCTGTAACTGAGCCGCCTTTTAGTTTTTAATCTAAATTGAAAGAGCCCACAGTGCCACTTCCACCATAGCAGGAGACAAGAAGGGACTCCAGATGCTCCCCAAGCTTACTAACCAGACTGGTGGCCGATCAGTGATTCAGGAACCTCTCGCCCCCGGGGTAATAGTTAATTCTGCCTGTATCTATGTAAGTGGGGCCAGATTGGCGTCATGATCTGTATTGGGGTTCTCGGGAAACCCATTGTTGTCTTGTGAGGTCCCAGTGAGTGCCCATCCATAAAAAAAGGACCTCTAGGAAAGAAAGACTGAGAAAAAAGTATCTGTCTTTAAAAACTAGCTGCTAGCCATGGGATTTAACAGAAAGAATTTTTTCTGTCTCCATTTTTGTCTCTGTCTCTTCCTTCTTTTCTGGCCAAGCCCACTCTCCCTTAGAAAATTACTGCTTAAAAGTGCCGAAGATAGGGCCCAACCTTTAGGCTAACATACCCTGTTCCTGGGTCGGAGAGAAGTTAAGTCGCTTGTCCGGAAAAGCGCACATGAAGGAATTGGTCTTCCACATTTTGAGCACTCCCTTAGTGTGTCAACTATGGGGCTATTCCAAAACACGTGTTGAATGGAGCTGACCCTGATGTAAAAGGGGTGCTACCTTCATTAAAACACCACATATTTAGCCCTGACACACTTCATCGGCCAACATTTTGACTCCTTCAGCTTTTGTTGTGAATGTAAATTCTAACCTGTCTATGTGAAATTGTCTTTTTTTGTGCACAAACTAGTAAACTTGACTTCTGCCCTGGGTGGATAGATGCTTAAAGTTTAAACGTTTCTTGTAAAAACGTGTGCTAATATGACTTGTTCTCTTACACTCTAAAAGCCAATTCTAGGATTCTAGAACTCTTCAGTCCAACGCACCCCCCCCAACAGAAAGAAAAAGATATGCAAAATATACCTATTTTTACTACCAGAACTAAGGCCTTTATTTTTTCCCCTGATTTAATGGAATTTTATCTGGGTTTGTGCACATAAATTTTTGTTCTGATTTGTTTTTGTTTTGTCTGACTGGAGGCTTTCTAGGTCTCTTATCTCTTTGGTTTTAAACAGTGGTGATTAGGATGTTTGCCTGCTCTGGGGGGACAATGTGGCCACCTGAATAAAGTTGATATACGTGTATCTGTAACTCTCTTGTCCCGTACCTGTTGATGCTGTTTGTTGTGCTGTCAGTGTAACGTGTCTGTCTACATGGTACTACAAATTTTTCATATTAATACGTGAGCACTCATAAAATTTAAGCAAAACAAAATCACATGCCTCTGAATTTATGTGTCTTACGTAAATCTAAGAACTGAGTAAATCCAGAATTTGTTCATAAGATTAAAATAAAAATGTCCTTAAATTTATTAACATAATGCGTTTTTCCCTAGAAAAATAATCAAAATTGTTTGTTTCTGTAAGAGGTTCAAAATACAATGTTCATTACTTTTAAAGGTTTTTTCCTTTGGCAGAAAAAGGGTTTTAAGACACCAATGATGTATTTCTAGTGTGTTGATTTTCAGGAGTGATCTATAATTTAATCTTTAAATTAGGCAAATAGAAAATGTAATTGATGCTTTAAAATGTCCTTGGCTTCTTAATATCTACAATAACATTTAATTCAAATAAGTGAGCTTTTAACCTGCTGATATATGGAAAAACATTCTAGTGAAATGGCTTTAATTTTTTGGTCGTTTGCCGGAACCCGCCAGCAGAGTTGAAAGGTTCGAACGGTTCCTGAAACAGGGAGTGAGGATTAAGAAAAATAGAGAGAGCGAGACAAAAGATAGTTTTTCAGGAGGGCTCTCAGTTCCATACTGCAGCAACCCTTTTCTTTATTCAGCCCAGTCCTTATATATCCTTTTAGAGCACCAGAGATAAATACAAAGTCCCCTTTACCATACAGTGTTAACATTTCTTTCAGCAAACAGGATGTTCCTAGACCACCTCCCTCCTCCGCCTGCGCCTGGGGGTCCTGTGCCCCTGGGGGGGTCCCTCTCCCTCCTGGATTGAAGAACAGTCAAGTCTGTCCTCAGATAACCTTCAGCTATAGAAATGCATAGCACTCTTTATCAGCAAGTCTTAATTGGCCTGTTTGGCAAAACTTCTACCTCTCAAGGCTGTATTTGCAACTATGAGCCTGAAGCCAAAGAAATGGCTCCCCACAGTCATTCACTAAAAACAAAAGCTACTGGAAAGCAGGGTTCAGGTCAGTATGTAATAATGAACCAATTAGGCTTCAGGTCAGTGTGTGATGCTGTAGCTACGGCTCTTATGGGTTCAGGTCAATATGTAATTTTGTACACATTGGTTTTATGGAAACAACTGTATATTTTCTTTTACCTGAATTTAGAGACAGTGATTAGGCTAATGAAAAACTCCTTAACAATCTTTAGGAAGGTTTCAAACCCTGTAAAAGGAAAGGGCAAATTTTATTATTCCAGATGCTAAACTACTCATGTCTAATTCCCTTACTGGTAATCACCCTAAGAACAGCAGACAGCCACCAGAGAAAAATGTAAACAGCGATACTATTTTACAGCTGGATTTGTTTAGCAAAAAAAGTGAAAAATTTAAATTTTATATTAAGGAAAAATTCACAGCTATGCCAGCAAGATAAATTGGATGAGGCTATTCTGTCCACACTAGAGCCCAAAAGACAAAAAGAAAACCCAAATAAATAAGAGGAAATATTTATAGCCATAAAAGGATATTATAATAAAGTTTGAGTATGTCATAACATTAGTTACAATGAAGACAAATTAAAGGAGTTTTCTAGAGGTCACATTAAATACATTGGTCCTATGTCTAAAACAATTTGGTTTTCTTAAAATATCGATCTGCTTTTTGTAAAATTTTACAAAAACAAGCCTAGAGGGCAAAATTTTCCATCTTACTAAGGTAATCTGTGTTTCCCATTATATATAGAAAACAATGGTTTAAATATTTGTGTTCTCAAAATGTACAAAGCTTCTAAAATACAAAATATAAGGTTACCAAGCTAATGGCATCTAAACAAAACAAAATGGTGATAGCCTTTCCAGGTCCTAATTGCATTATGACCATCTTCTTTATGCAAGGATGAGTGGAACCCTGGGTCTTTGTCCTTGCCAGACAGAAATGGGAATGATCATAAAAAAGAAAAACACAAGAGATTACAACACGGAGACTCTGGTAGCCACCAATCATCCGTGGCTGCTAAGAGTGTTTTTGGCAGTAGCGATGTTTGAATATCACTGGTATTGGTAGTACAAGAGAGGATATATGGGACCCTACAAGAATATCATCCACAACACTGGACAAAGAGAGGGAGGGAAAGCAACCGGCAGGGAAAGGTGAATCAAGGCAGAGAAAAGAGTGGCAATGTCTCACGCTTGTAGAGGCCTTCCCCAGTGGACTATGAGGTCACCCTCACCAAGCCCACAGACAACGCCGAGCTAGACGCCCCCGGCTGGGCCTCTTATTATGGCTGCGAGGGTGGAGGGCAACCTACCAAGACCCTATCTCTATCTTTATCTCTAGCTATCTCTGTCAAGCAGTACATGTGGAAGTTCAAACTCCTTTGGCGCATATTGTCCCACATTGGGATGAGTTCAACCCTCAGATCCTAAAAAAAAAGCTAATTTTTTCTGCACTCAAGTGTGGCCACAATAATCACTCAAAAATGGAGAGAACAGGCCACCACAGGGTATCTTAGACTAAAACACCATCCTACAGCTAGACTGATTCTGCCAAAAAAGCAAACGGAGGGAGGTAAAATATGTTCAGCTTTTCTTTTATCTCTAGAACCACCCAGACTTATTTAAAGATTGCAGAGTTAAAATAATTTTGGTAGCTTCAGTTGAGACAGAATTTAAAGATCAATTGGCCCAGGGAAAACAAGATAACAGCACTGTAGGAGCCATGGTACATACCGAGCCCCCTCTAACACCCATAAGATCATGCCAAAACAAGCTCCCTCCATACCATGATGCTGCCCCTCATGAACTAGAAACCCAGGAGATACCCAATACTAAGAAAAGGCAGACAGGGCTAAGGAAACAAAGGGGGAATGTTTCCTCTTTTAACAATAGGAGGGAGAGACTTTAGACCAGAAAGTGTCCATAAGCCATTCACACTAGCTGAGCTAAAGGAACTTTAAAAAGACCTTAGCAGCTTTACCACCAACCCTGACCCACACATACAGGCTTTTGAGCTACTGACCTCCTAATAGGACCTCACTTGAAGGGACATAGAACTGCTCCTAAATCAAACCCTAATATCCTTAGAAAGGGAGCAAGTTTATCAGGAAGCCCAGAAGGTAGGGAAGAATTATTATTTGTATTATATACTAAAAGGAATGAGAAAGGCTAAAGTTAAATCCCTCTATTATGAATAGTTAACAGCCATATATCAAGGACCAAATGAGTCCCCAATGGCCTTCCTAAAGAGATTTTAAAAAGCCATGACTACATTTACTAATTTGACTCTGGAATCAGAAGAAGGGGAGGCCATCCTTAGAGATAAATTTTTAACCCAGTCTGTACCTGATGTAAGGAGTGAACTCCAAAAACTGGTAGATTCAGAAAAATCCACTTTAGACCAACTAATGCAGACTACTAATTTGGTGTATTAGAACAGAGACATGGAAAAGAAAAAACAGAAGGAGAAACACCAGGGGAAAATCCTGGCTGCCATGCATATAGATACCAATCCCTCAGGAGACCAAGCTCAGGTCTGCTTTAAGTGTGGGAAGCCAGAACATTTCAAGTGCGAATATCCTCAACAAGGAGGCCACAAATGCCCACCAGAGCTCTGTCCAGAATGCAAAGGGGACAATTGGAAGTCTGAATGCCCCCAGATCCTAAGAGATCTGGTGTCCTCAACTCCAGGCCTCCAATGATGGGTCCCAGGGCCACCTGTACAGGCTTCCACCCCCTGGGTTAAGACTGAAAAACCTTGGGCAACCATAAAAATGGGATCACAGCCTGTCCGATTCATCATGGACACAGGTGCCAGATTCTCCATGCTGCCTTTCTCCCCTGGTCCAAGATCCTCTCATAAAGTACAAAATTAGCCTGCTCCTGGGGTGACTTCCACTTCTCTCATTCTTAATTATAGAAGAGACTCCAGCTCCTCTGTTAAAAACTTGGGTACATGTCTTATCCCTAGTCCTGTTTAAAATTACAACCCTTTTGTCTGCAGGACCATTTCATCACTCAAAAAAAGGCCCCAAAAAGAAAAAGCCCAAGATTTTTTCCCCCTCTGTTGCTGTTCTGCTTGTGCTGAGATCAGTTGCTTGGAGGTTTGCTATTTCAGTTATCGTAGCTAATTTTAAAGTCCAGGCCACTGTAAAACTTGAATAGATGATTTTGTTTCTTTTGTTAAAATAATTGTTTCAAAATGTAAAGTCAAGAAAGAAATTAAGGCAAAAAGGAACCAGTATGTAGGGGGAAAAAAGAGATGTAAAGAAGGTACATGAGTATGAGAAGTTTTGGGTAAGAAAGGATAAAAAGGAAAAAAAATATTTTGGGAACAAAAAAGGATTTTGTATGGTAAAGTTTATCCTAAGATTATAAAAGAAGAACTAAGATAAAAATCAAAGAGTTGAGACAAGTCACAGAAGGTTTGAATACATTGCAGAATGTTTGTAAAAGATAAAGCTTATGAAAGGAATATTGCATGTGTCATAAAGATGGTTTTACTTAAAATTAGCTAAAAGGTTTACAGTGAGGTCTGTTCATACTTATATTTGGCCCATGTTTACTAAATCTTGTAGTCGAGTTTGTTTCAACAGGATTAAAGCCATCAAGCTCTAGAAAATGCTCCAGATAAAACCACAAATGAATGTTTACTGAAGTCCCCTGGATGGCCATGGTGACCCAAGACATCTGCCAATCTACTTCCCCCAAGACATTCTGCTTGCATGCATCCCTAAGGCTGGGGCCCCACTCCGCCCACACTCAGCACGGAAGTAGCCAGATTGATTTCGTCGCCCCCATTCCTTTGCCTATGGGTGTATGCAAGTTAATAAAAAGAGGGGGGATTGATGGGGATTGATGAGCCAGTATTGATTGCTAATAATGATAGTATTAATTGCTAATAGGAATAAGCTATACTTAAATTGCTAATAAGAATAAGCTATACTTAGGCAAAACAGTAAGATCCTTTTCTCTGTCTCTAGGCTTTCAGCCAAAAGCTTCAGCTAAGACTGACCTTGTCCCGCTAAAAACTGGCTGTTAGCCTGGGGCCAGAAGATAAGGTGCAGAACACTGAGTGCTGGAATTAAGAAATCTGCACTTAGAAGGAAATAATTACTTAGACTTTCACAAATATTTAGACTTAAGTTAAAAGATGAAAAAGCAAGCTGCATTGACCTAATATTACTAATAACAGCCAAATAGTCTTGAAGCCTCTAAACTTAAATGACTATATACCTATGTCTTTCTTTTCCTTATTACAAAATGGGCTTTCAACATAGTAACTTCTAGCAGATAGAGATAAGGGGATGCTGAGACTTTCCAAGGACACAGATGGACAGTACAGGCTTTAAACTTAAAGAGCAAAAATAAAGAACAATGCAGGCTTTTACCATGCAGTGCCCTGACCTTGCTAACTAAGTGACACATTTTGATCAGTGATGTCTGTCTGTCCTTGTGCAGATGAACAAAGAAGGCTAACAAAAAAGGCTTACAGAGCAGAGATAACTGGCGGGCCAGCACCTGCTATTGGTGGGAAAAGAAGACTTTTGCTAGCAGGATAGGAGGGACAAGATAATAAATTCCTATAAAGACTGCATTTTCGAAGGCGTCAGTGTCTCACTTCTGAGACACTTTATCACATCTTTCTCTGACGTGATGCTTTCATTGCTCTGTTCCCCCCCACACCTGTAATAATAAAACCTTGCTTAAACTTGCAGCAGTTCTGGCTTTTTTTCTAAACTAGACAAAACAAGAACCCACAGCAACATCATCCCAAACAGTAACAACCTCATGTCAGGACGCTCTCTCTGGCGCAGCTTCTGGCCTGTGAGACCTCCTGTTCCATGACTTCTGCAGAGGTGCCAGGAACTTCTACTGCGATGCCTAGAACTTCTGATTCACAGTTGCTAGGAGCTCCCTAGAACTTTGCACCCCACTGCTGTGCCCTGCCCCTCTTTGTGTCCCACCTTCTCTGTGCTCTGCCACTCTCCCTGTACACCCCTCTTTGTGCCCCTCCTCTCTCCCTGTCCATGCCCTTTGTGCCTTGCCCCTTGCTATGCCCCCCTCTGCCCCACCAGTCCATGTGACCCCATTGTGCCCCGCCCCTTTCTGTGCTCCTTACTTTACCTTGCTCCTTGCTCTGCCCCACCTGTCTTTGTGCGCTGCCTCTCTTCCTGCCCAGCTTCCTGCCGATTGGCTTTGAAGAGTGAGTTCTCTATCAGCCACAGTAGAGTTGATAACCAGAGTCATAGATTTTAAATTATAGGCTCTAGGATAGAGATTTAATGTTAATTTTTATACTTCACCTAGGACATCTTTAAATGAAACTTTTTTCTTTTTCTGTACCTAGTAGGTAGTGAAGAATACAATAACTATTGCAGTTTTCTTTTTACCATAGCTTCCATTCTTGTTAAGATTAATGCAAATTTTGTCTTAGTATAATAAAAAGAATTATATTTTTGGTACTGGCGATTTGACCCAGGGACATTCTATCTCTTGAGATCCACCCCCAGCTCTGTTTTGTTTTTTATTTTAAAACAGGGTCTCATGATATTGCTGAGGGCCTAATTTGCTGAGGGTCTCAATAAGTAGCTGAGTCTGGTCTTGAACCCGTGATCCTCCTGTCTCAGCCTCCGAAGTATGGGATTATAGGTGTGCAGCACCACTCCCTGCTATAGAGTTTTGACATTAAGGATTCTGTGGAAGGGTCTTAGCACTCCAGAGGGTTCCACAGACCACACTTTGAGAACTGCTGCCTTTAGTAAACCATGGAGAGTTTCCAACTGGCTCCATCTTCTCTGCCTCTTGTTCATTTCCAGAATTCCCGTCCCTGAGCTGCACTCCCTGCTGTTCCAAACTTAACTACTGCTCTACCCCAGGGCAAGAAGAGTACCCCAAGCTAGAAGAGTAACACCCCCCACCCCATATCTGATGCCCAGGAGTGTCTTTATTTTGGAAACAGAACTGGAGGGACATGTGTTTCTGTTTTGGAACTGGGAAGAGTTTATGCCTGAGGCCTGATTTTGTTGTGTGCATCTACACACCAGACATGAACTGGGTGCTGTGAATTGCACCTGTGAACCCAGCTTCATGAGAGGCCGAGGCAAGAGAATTCCATAAGTCCAGGAGTTTGAGACCAGTGTGGGCAAGAGCAAGACCCCATCACAAAAAGCAAAAAAAACAAACAAACAAACAAACAAAACAAACCAAAAACCCTTGTGAGACAGGAATCTGGTGCAACCTGTGATAGAAATCCTCCTGGCTCTTTCATCTTCATGGTCGATGCACTGGACTGGAGGCCACGTGGCATCAGGAGCAGTGACCTGAGTCCATCAGGTGCTGTGGGAAATGTGCCACGCAACCTTGTTTCTGACGGGTCTGCACACTGGGAGTCCAGCTTCAGTGCTGGCCACGTCCGTGTCTGGCGCTGGCGACTTCCTCCTGGACAGACCCCTTCTCACTGTGTCCTCTCATGGCAGAAGGCACAGCAGCTTCCTAGGTCATTTTATGAACATCTTAATGCCCTTCATGAGCGCCCCGCCTTTGTCACCTCTTCTCCTCCCAAGTGTCCACTGCCAGATCCCATCGCATGGGGATCAGATTCCAATGTGTGGAGCTGGAGGAACCTAAACGTGTGCTATAGAGCCAGTGTTTTCACTAGAACAATCTGTTATGACAAAGGTGTTTTGTGTTTACTATCTCCAATATGTTAGGCACTAGGTACCTGCTTTTCAGTCCTTGGAATGTGGCCAGTGCCCTAAAAAATGAGTTTTTATTTTTTCAGTCAATTTAAGTATAAACAATGACCATCTAGTGGTTACTTTGTGTGTGGGGGCACTGGGAATGGAACATGGGTGTTCTGTCTCTACGCTATACCTGCAGACCTTTTTGTTTTTATTTTAGCGTCTCACTAAGTTAGTACACTGGCCTCAAACCTGTGATCCTCCTGTGTCAGCCTCCCAAAAACTGGGGTTCCAGGTGTGGATCTCTGCAATTGGCTTTTTAGTTACTATTTTTGAAAACCCAGATATATAATATTCTTAGTTTTTAATGTCCCACTCCAAAAGATATAACTTGAAGTATATTGAAATTATGATCATATGTTCAAGGAAGATTGTATAATATGCTGACCTTCTCTTCAAAGATGTCAAGCTTACCAAAACCAAGGAAAGTCTGAGAAACCGTCACAGCCAGAGATGCATGAAGGAGACATGGTTGGGACTAAATGTAACAAGGTATCTGGGATGGGAATCTAGAGGAGGAAACGGACACTAATAAAAGTGAATGAAGTTCAAATAAAACAGGGCGCTAAGCAATAATGTATCAGTATTGCTTCAATATCTGAAAAATGTGTGATCATAATGTCAGACATCAATAGGGAAACCCGAGTATGCCATGCACAGGAACTCCATTTGACCTTTTCTTCTCTATAAAAGTATTCTGAAAGAAAGCCTGGTTTAAGAAGTACCCTCAGAAAAGGAACAGTTTGTAAAAGAAAGAAATATCTGCTTGACTTGCAGTTTTTCTGGGTCTTGTCCTCAAGAAACTGGAGAGAGGGGCATTGGAGAAGAGATGAGGATCCTGCAGGATTCCTGGCAGGAGCGCTGCTCTCCTCTCACTCCTGTGCAGTCCAGGGCTCGGGAGCATCCTCATCCCACACTGATGCGCGCTCTGCAGATCAGCATCTCTGCCCCTCCTTCCACAGCCTGGTCCTCCCAGAGCTGCTCAGTCAGGATCCTCGGCAGCACAGCGGCGCCCCCGTGTGGCCACATGGCTGATACACAATACCAGATTTCCAGTCTCCCTGTCCCTGTCCCTCTCCCTCTCTGTCACAGAATCTAGGCAAGTTCTACCTCTGAGTTACACACCACTCCTATTTTGTTTTTTATTTATGAAACAAGGTCTTGGTAAGTTTCTACACACTGTCCAAAACCTGTGATCCTTCTGTCTCAACCTCCCAAGTACTGGATACATACAGGCATGCGCCTCCAGGCTGGGCTCCAGATTCCCCATTTTCTGTCCTCACCTGGGACCGCCCTGGTCTCCTGGGTCCCCAGCAGCTGCACAGGGCTCTGCACACAAGGCGGCTTCTCCATCCTGTGTCAGGTTCCAGAGTCTCAACTGTCACCCCAAACTCAAGGTGAAGTACGTTTGCTCCCCACTGAGTGACCTGGACTCTCCTCAGGGCGCCTCCAGGCCTCCAGGACATTTCGGCTCATTCCCGGGACCGGGGTGGACCCCACAGACATGCTGGACGCCCTCGGTCTCCTGGACGGGACCTTGGACCACTGGCCCCTGACGCCTGTACCTGCTGCTGCTCCCGGGATGAAGGGCCCATCCTGGAATCCCCAGGGATCCTCCCGCCCTAGGATGGCGGGGAGAGGAGCCTGGAGTGTTGGTCTAGGAAGACGAGGAGCCTCCTGGACCCGAGAAAACAGGGAGGACATCGGACATTAAGGGAATGGAGGCCAAGAGGGGAGGGCAGGACTCAGACAGGACAGGGCGAGGCAGGGGCAGCCCAGGGGACAGCTGTGTGGGAGGGTGGGCTGTGTCTGGGGACAGGCTCAGGGGCTTCTGGCTGGGCTGGAGGAGGTGCCTGTATTGCACAAGGATGGTGACTGCACAGGGCAGCTCTGTCATTCATCAGTAGGCGATATGTACGTGTTAGGCAGTTTTCTGTACTTCTGCGTAGATTCAAACACACACACGGGAGAAACGGGAAGAGAAGCGGAAGTGACTGCCAGGCGTGAGGGCGACACCTGCAATCCCAGTGCTTGGGAGGCTGAGTCAGGAAGTCAGCAGGTTCTAGATCAGACTCAGCACCTTAACAAGATGCTTGGCAACTTTGCAAGACCCTGTTTCACAATTAAAAAAAAAACAATTGAAAAGGGCTGGGGGTGTACGTCAGAAGTAGAATGTGCCTGAGTTCAATGCCCAGTACCAAAAAAAACGGGAGGGGAGAGTGACTTAGGGGATCCCCCTGTTCCAGAGCCAGGGCCCCAATGCTGGGGTGCAGAAGAATCAAGTGGGGAGGGGCGAGTGAAGTCTCTGTCCCGTGGTGAAGTGGCAGCCCTGGTCTCTGATTCCGGGGTTCCCAGCATCCCACTCATGTGCTACAATGTCACGGCCGTGTGTTTCCAACCCAGGCACCTGCCCCCGCCGTGGCTGCCTGGTGTCCTCAGTCAGCAGGAGCTGCTGCGGGAACATGGCGCTGAGGGTTGGCAGTTGGTGACGTTGCTGGTGGCCATGGAGATGGTGTCCCCAGAGGGCGCAGATGGGGACATAGTACATGACCAAGTAATGAAGTCAAAGCCAGGAGTGTCAGAGCAGAGTGAGTAGAGAAAAGGAACAGGGAGGAAGAGGAGGAGGAAGAGGAGGAGGAGGAAGAGGAGGGAGAAGGCTGTGGTGTTTAGTGACTGTCTTCAGAGCAGGGCTGCTGAGAGGGGACATGGAGCTCAGTCCTGGGGGAGGAGGGTCAGGGACCCTGTGTCATGGGGAGGGAGCGTGTTCTAGGGTCACCGTCTGCACATCCTGGGCTCTCCTGGGGACACACTCAGGCTGCAGCAGGAATGGGGTGGGCAGACTTCAGGAAGGACTTCCTGTTGGTGACTCTGGACACAGGGTCTGTGGGTCTCATGACGCTTCCCATTTGTGCCTCATGAGGACTTCCTGTGGCCCAGGCATTTGGGGAGGGAGGAGTCCCTCGTGTGGAGGAAGGTTGAGCGAGCCGAGGTGGGTCCCAGCCCGACTCCATCTTGTGCTCTTTCTAGCATCAGGGTTGAAGGTGTGAGTGAGTCTGCTGTGTGCAGCCAACTCCAGAGTCCTTGAGCGGAGGACAGCGGCCGCCCGGCAGGTTACGCAATGAAGGACTCTAACCGCAGACTCTCAAAACAGTAATGTCCAGAATTGGTGAGTATGAAAACAATGTCACATGTATTTTAATTATTGGTTCCATGTAGAAATTATGATATTTTGAATGTACTAAGTTAAATAAAATATTAATTTAATCCATTACTCTTCTTTCCCCTCCTTCCTTCCCTCCCACACTCTGTCACTTTCTTCCTTTCTTACCAGGGATTGAACCCAGGGGCACTCTACCTTCATGCTACACCCCCAGCCTTTTATTTTATTTATTTTTTATTGTGAAACAGAGTCTCCCTAAGTTCCTAAGGGTCTCCATCAGTTGTTGAGGCTGGCCTTGGACCTGCGATCCTCCTGTCTAAACCTTCCAAGTACTCGGATTACTCATGTGTCACCATTCCCAGAAAATACTTAAAAGAAAAAAATTGGTCTTTGGTATTTAATATTGAACTCAGGGGGCTTTCTATCTTTGAGATACACCCCTAGCCCTTTATTTATTTATTTATTTTTGTTCTGAAACAGGGTTTTGCTATATAGCTGAGGTTCTTGCTAAGTTGCTGAGGTTGGTCTTGAGCCTGTCATCTTCCTGTCTTAGCTTCCCAAGTACTGGTATTTCAGGTGTGTACCACCATTCCCAGCTTAAACAATTTAAATTTTAATTAAATATATGGATTTGTGTGACTATGAATTCAACCCCAAATAACTATGTAGTTCTTAATTTACTCTCATACATTATACCTGATTTTGTGACAGTAAGTTTTGGAACTTTCCTAGTCAGTTTGTGCTACCATAGCAACATACATAGAGACTGCATAATTTAAAAACCATAGTAATTTATTATTTCTCACATTTCTGGAAGCTGGGAGTCCATCACAAAGGCACCAGCAGGTTCAATGTCCAGTCAGAATCTGGTTTCAGCTTCAAGATGCTGCTTTGTGCCAGGCGTGGTTGGTGGCAATAACATCAACAGAAATCAATGTTGATTAATTTATGAGACTCTTGATTATTTGAAAGCATACAGGACTTCACAGAGAACATACACTGTAACCAGGCTGTGCACACACACACGGGTCATTCTCACAGAGTGATGAAATGTTTCTCAGGTGAAATGATAGGAAGCTTATTGATGAATGGTTGTTATGCCATTGTTATGATGATTAGCATGAACTAATCAATTAATATAATAATTTTTTATTGCTAATTTTAAAATTACTAAACAAAGATACTTTTTCACCATCTACAAAGAAGAGTGAAACTAATATAATATATTTTGCCCACACAGGTGCATATTAGCTGAGTATCACCCTTACTTAACAAGATTAGGAGGAATGTGAGAAATATTACATGTTTTGCAAGAAGAACAAGTAACATGATACTGGACTATGAGATAAGAATGAGTTGTTAAAGGAACCTATACAGATCAACTCTAATTGTTAAATATTTTCATTTGTTGTCTACCAACTTTCACTTGGAACTGAAAATGCTCCTCACCAGTTTGCTTAATGCCCCCTTCACATCCTTGTTCCTCAGGGTGTAGATGAAGGGGTTGAGTGTAGGGGTCACCACGCCATAGAAGAGAGCCATGAACTTGGGCTGGTCTTTTGAGATGGAGGAGGGGGGTAGAACGTACATGCTAATAGCTGGAACATAACATAACAACACTACAATGAGATGAGAGGAACATGTCCCGAAGGCCTTTTTCCTTCCTTCAGAAGATTTAATTGTGAGTATGGTATTTCCGATACTAGCATAGGAAATAAGAATTAAGCACAGAGGGACAGCTACTACAAAAATGCATGCCACAGAGAGCGCGAGCTCATTGGCCTCCTTTTCACCGCAGGCGGTCTTTATTAGAACTGGAATCTCACAAAACAAGTGATCCAGTTTATCAGTCCCACACAGTGGCAACTGAAATGTAAGACTGACCTCAAAGACGGCATAGGTAATTCCACTCAGCCACATAACGGATGCTAATAAAACACAGAGGCGCTGATTCATGATGAGGGTGTAGTGCAGAGGTCTGCAGATGGCCACGTAGCGGTCAAAAGACATCAGAGCCAAGAGCAGACATTCTGTGGCCCCCACTGAGCTGAATAAAGAAACCTGAAGGGCACACCCTGCATAGCTGATGGTCTTCTTGGAGCTTCCCCAGGTTGAACAGCATCTGAGGGACGATGCTTGTGGTGTAATATATGTCCAAAAAGGAGAGGTTGGTGAGGAAGAAATACATGGGGCTGTGGAGGCGGGGGTCTAACTTGGACACCAGAATGATGGCCATGTTTCCTATAATGACCATGGGGTATGTTAAGAGAAGAATGACAAATAGAGGAAGCTCCAGCCAAGGAAGGTCAGCGAAGCCTAGTAGAACGAACGCTTCAGGGTGGCTTTTGTTAATGAATGCCATTCTTTTCAATCTGTTTCACCTATAGTAAAGAGGTAAAAATTAGTTTGGGTTATGAAGAATGATTAAACATAGGAGGCATTTACTATCCGCAAATTTGAAGACAGGAAGCAAAAGTTTGTGGGGCAACTAGTATACATGCCTTGTACCAGGTGACCAAGCTTCCCTTCACGATGGTACAAGTTAAAGCAGTTACCCTCAACATGGAAGCCAATAATTCTGAAGCAGAATTTCTTTTTGTATTTAATAAGCCTGACAATAGCTGTTTCCTTGAGTTCTGATGAGGATTAAATGAAACATAAAAGTGACCGTGTTTAGAGACTTCAGAACAATGCTGTGCATACTTCAGCATGAAAATAAACAGAGGCACTTTTTTTTTTTTGCGGTACCGGGGATTGAACCCAGGGGCGTTCTACCTCTGTGCTATGCCCCCGGCTCTATTTTTTATACTTTATTTTGAAACCGGGTCTCATGAAGTTGCGGAGGGCCTCACTAAGTAGAGAGAGAGAGAGAGAGAGAGGGAGAGAGA
>PVJS01044468.1:0-16645 GCA_004027185.1 Glis glis
TTTTTTCTTTTTTTTTTTTTTTTTTTTTTTTTTTTTTTGCTGTACCAGGGATTGAACCCAGGGGCATTCTACCTCCGAGCTACACCCCGGCCCTATTTTTTATACTTTATTTTGAAACTGGGTCTCGTGAAGTTGCAGAGGGCCTCACTTAGTAGCTGAGGCTGGCCGCGAACCTGGATCCTCCAGTTTCTGCCTCCCAAGTACTGGGATTACAAGTGTGTGCCACCACGCCCGGCTATTCTTTATTTTGAAACAGTGTCTCACTAAGTTGCAGAGGGCCTAAGTAGCTGAGGCTGGCCACAAACCCAGATGCTCTGGTCTCAGTTTCCCAAGTACTGGGATTACAAGTGTTCACCACCATGCCCAGCTTCGGCTACCAACTTTATTATTTCTCATTCTTGTTTTGGCTATTCTAGCTCCTTTGTTTTTCCATATAACTTTATAATAATCTCTTTTTTTTTCTTGTTTCAAAAAACAAATTTTCTTGCACATGGGGCCATGCTAATCTTCTCTGCATATTTATAATTTTTAGTATATGTGCTGAAGTGAGCATTAATCTCATATATATATACATATATATATATATATATGTATATATATATATGTATATATATAAGCTTAAAAGTCTTACTGGCTGAGACAAGAGGATAGCAGTTTCACAGACAGCCTCAGCAACTTAGTGAGATCCTGTTTCAAAATAAAAAATAAAATAGGGTGGGGGGTGTAACTCAGAAGTAGAATGCTTCTAAATTCAATCCCCAGTACCCTCCCAAAACACACACAAAAAAAGGGTTTTTTGGTGGTGCAAGGGATTCAACCAGGGCCTCACACATGCTGGGCAAGTGCTCTACCAATGAGTTAACACCCAGCCCAAGTTGACTTGTAGGTTGATCCTATACTCTGCAACACTGCTAATCTCACTTATTAGTTCCAAGAGATTTTTCTGTAGATTCTTCTGAGATTTTCTACAGAAAACATCATGCCATCTACAAATAAAGACACTTTTTTCCTTTCTGATCTATATGCTTTTATTTCTTCTTCTTGCTTTAGTGAGCTGGTTGGAAATTCCTGTACTATGCTGAATAACTGTAGCGAGAGCAAATGTCCATGTGTTGTCCTGATCATGGAGGTAAAAAGCATTAGTCTTTAACCATTAAGTATGATGCTAGATATAAGGTTTACATAGGACTTCTTTATCAAGTTGAGGAAGTTTAGTCCTATTTCTGTAATTTCTGTCATTCCTTTTCTAATTTTCTGAGATTCCAACTTTTATCGTTTATTTATTTTTGTTTAGAAACATTTCTTTGAGCCGGGCGTGGTGGCACATGCTTGTAATCCCAGTACTTAGGAGGCTGAGACTGGAGGATCCAGGTTCGCGGCCAGCCTCAGCTACTTAGTGAGGCCTCCACAAGTTAGTGAGATCCGGTTTCAAAAATAATTCTTTAAAGAATAAAAAAATAGGGCTGGGGTGTAGCTAGGAGGTAGAATACCCCTGGGTTCAATCCCAGTACTGCAAAAAAAAAAAAAAAGAAACATTTCTTTTTCTTTTAGGATAAGCAAGTTTGCTAGAAATAAACTCTTTTCATTTTCCTTTGAAAATGTCTTGATATTATCTTCATCCTGATAAATATTTTCTCTGGATATATAATTTCACAGTTCTTTTCTTTTAGCACTTGAAAAATGTCCTCTCATTTCCTTCTGGTCTTCAGGGTTTTCTGATGAGAAATCTACTGTCATTCAAATTGCTTTTCTCCTACAGGTAAGGTACAGTTTCTTTCTCCTGCTTTCAAAGAGCTTTTGTAGGTCATTAATTTTCAGAAGTTTGGGTTTATCTTGTTTGAGACTTGCTCAATTTCTTGAATCTATAGGTTTTGTCTATTCCAAATCTGGAAATTTTCAGCTACTATTTCTTTGAATACTTAGCCAATCCTTGGTCTCCTTTCATTCTGGGACATCTATGACATGAATATTACGTCTTCTGTTATAGTTCCCAATATCCTGATGCTTCTTTTTTAAGCTTATTTTCTATTGTTCAAATTAGGCAATATTTATTGTTATATCTTCAAATTTACTGACTCTTTCCTCTCTCCTCCCTTTTCTGTTGTTGAGCTCATCCACTGAGTTTTAATTACAGTTATTGTAATTTTCAGTTCTAAAATTTCCATTTAGGTCTTCTTTACTTCTACATCTTTGCTGAGACTGCATTTTTTTCAGATTGTTTCAAGTGCACATGCTCACGGAAGCAGTTTTATGATGGCTACTTTAAAATCCCTGCCAGATAATTCTAGCTTCTGTGTCATCTCAGTGTTGGTATCTGTTGTCTTTTCCTATTCAAGTTGAGTTCTCCCACCTCTTAGAACGATAAGTGATTGTCAATTGAAATGTGGACATTTTGGGTCTCATGAGACTCTGGGGGTCTTATTTAATCATGTATGCAGACAGAAACCACAACATATTTGGGTGTGTGTGTGTGTGTGTGTTTGTGTGTGTGTGTGTGTGTGTGTGTATGGGGAGGTACTGGGGGATTGAGCCCAGAGGCATTCTACCTCTGAGCTATACCCCAGCCCTATTTTATTTTTTATTCTGAAATAGGGTTTTGCTAGGTTATTGAGAGTTGCTGAGGCTATCCTCAAACCTTCGATCCTCCTGTCTCAGCCTCCCAAGTACTGGGATTACAGGTGTGCATCACCACACCCAGCTCCCAAAGTAATTTTATTATTTATTTATTTATTTATTTATTTATTTATTTATTTATTTTTGGCACTGGGGATTGAACCCAGGGGCATTCTATCTCTGAGCTATACCCCCAGCCCTATTTTTTATTCTTTATTTTGAAACAGGGTCTCACTAAGTTGCAGAGGGCCTCACTAAGTAGCTGAGGCTGGCCGTGAATCCAGATCCTCTGGTCTCAACCTCCCAAGTACTGGGATTACTAGCGTGCGCCACCACACCCAGCCCAAAGTAATTTTAAACACTTGATTTTCTTTCTCTTTTTCTTTCTTTTTTTAAAAAATGTTTCCCCAGTACTAGGGATTGAACCCAGGGACATTTTACCTCTGAGCTACACCCCAGCCCCATTTTTTTATTCTTTATTTTGAAACAGGGTCTCGCTAAGTTGCAGAGGGCCTCACTAAGTAGCTGAGGCTGGCTGCAAACCCGGATCCTCCGGTCTCAGCCTCCCAAGTACTGGGATTACAAGCATGCGCCACCACACCCGGCTCCTTTTTTTCTTTTTTTGAATGGTACTAAGGATTGAAGCTGGGGTGCTCTACTAACTGAGCTGTATCTCCAGCCCTTTTCATTTTTTATTTTGAGACAGGGTCTTGCTAAGTTGCCCAGGCTGGCCTAGAATTTGCAATCCTCCTGTCTCAGCCTATAAGTAGTTGGGATTACAGGTGTGTACTACAGTGCCCAGCAAAACAGTTGATTTTCAAAAGACCACAGACTATGTTTACAAAACACCTGTTAAGGCTTACTTACTAGTATGGTTCTCCATTTTTCAAAAAAGTATCTTGCTCCTTTGGGCTTGCGCTTGCTTTTAACTCCTTCACTATTACTCTTGCAACGCTAGTGCCTGTGTAAATCTCGCCAAGGAGGACCTAAAACCAAAGAAAAAGTTTTATGTTACTTTCATCAAAATGATAAAGAAGTATGTTTCACTTAACAGGAAATGGAATACAGGAAAGCAAATTAAGCCATGACTAGATGGCCTTCTAATACTTTATGTACTAACTCACCAAAACCTTAGGAAACTCAAGTATTTTTCTTTATCAAAAGGGCATTTTAAACTACTCATCAGATATTTACAACATTTATATATTTTATACAAACCTCTTTTTTGCATATTTTCATGGAAATAAACCATGACATTACAGAAGAGCAATTTTTCAATTCAATTCAAACCTAATTCAAATGTTTCTCAAAAGCACTTCAAGAAGGCTGATATTTTGCCTATTGTACACACATGAGGAACTAAGCTGACAAAGAGCCAATGTACAAACAATCATTGCACAGAAACTTAAAAAATCCATGGTATTTCAGTTGGGCGTGGTGGCGCACGATTGTAATCCCAGTACTTGGGAGGCTGAGACCGGAGGATCCGGGTTTGCAGCCAGCCTCAGCTCCTTAGTGAGGCCCTCCGCAACTTAGTGAGATCCTGTTTCAAAATAAAGAATAAAAAAATAGGGCTGGGGGTGTAGCTTGGAGGTAGAATGTCCCTGGGATCAATCCCCGGTACTGCAAAAAAAAAAAAAAAAAAAATCCATGGTATTTCAATGATACCAAGCCTTTCTCTTATACCAAAATTTCAGTCAAAACAAACATAAAAAGCATTCCTCTGAAATCAGAAGAGAAAGTGAGAATAAGCTACCTCACATAAGAACTACACAGGAAATATTAAATATAATATAGCACAATGCAAAAGCATTCCAAAATATAGTATTTCAACATCTTAAAATGATGATAAAGTAAAGGTTTTTATTAAATGATTAAAACTGACTTCCTTTTAAGATAGTTTTTTATATACTTATAAAGATTAATTTTAATGTTCTGGAAACAGAGTAAAAACTTCAAGAGAACTCAATGTGTTTATCAGGTATAGAAGGGCAGAAAAGAGAACAATAAATTCTGATAATTAAATCATATTCTCTGTTTTAAATATCAGCTTGTGCATATATAATAAACACAACCATAATAAGATGTAAATTTCAAAAAAGAGGGGGAGTAATAGTGGGTCACAATAATAACCTGACTCAGTTCATCTCTCTCCACCACCACTGCCAACATTATTGGTGCTCATTACCTGCACGGACAATTCATTCAACATCTTGACCTCTCAGTTCTTTACTTCACTTCCAATTATCTTTTCTATAATCTCAGCAACCAATTCCATGGATCTAGACCTAGCTAGTAATTATCTTATGTCCCAAACCTCAATTTTGACTCCTCCTTCTCTACCAGTCTCTACCTCCTTCTCTACTCACTTATGTCAACACTCTATAATAACTCTACAAGTGTCCACCTTGCCCTCCAAATCATGAGCAGCACCACTTTCCCCCCAGCCTCTCCCTACTCTAAGCCCTCTCCCACTATTGCCTTCATTCCCATGCCCCTCTCTGAAGGGTATTAGCTTAGTCAAACTCCAGTGCTGGTTAAATTTAACTACCAGTCTACTACCATAAAACACCCCAAACAGGAGGAAACACCACCCATGACTCTCATTTTAAACTTGTGGGGTCCTTGGTGCTGCCTGCCATCCTCTGACAGTTCCCTAGCTGATCCACTTTCTGAGATGACTTTCACTCCTTCTCCTGTTCAAACTTCCAACACATCTTTTCACTCCTCCCTCTCAAGGGAGGAAGTTGGCTTCCTACCCACTGAAACAACTATCAGAAATGAACTTCCTCATTTTAACACCACCAAATGCACCTGTACCTATGTCCACACCCTCTGCTTTTGCCCCATTTCAAGAGGGACGCTGTCTCTGCTCCTAAGACTAAGTCTTCCCACCATGCTATCAATCCCTGACCTTGTGCTCATTAAGGACTTTGCTCCTACAATTACCCCCTTTCTCTCCTGCACTGTCAGTGCCTGCCTCTACACAAAAGCATGTTGAAATAGCTTCCCATCCCATCCTACCAAAAAAAAAAAAAAAAAAAATCACAAAACCTTTCCTTGGCCCTCTGGATGTCCCCAAACAACTTCTACGCCAGTTCTCTACTCCTTGTTAGAGTGAAAATCCCCAAGAAAATTGTCTGAATGCACTGTCTCGTCCTCCTCTCTTGAACCTGTTACTTGTAAGCATGTGCCATCACTATTCCCTGTAAACAGTTTCTTTTCAAGATACCAAGAACCTCGTGTTGCTAAATCCTAATTGTCCCGGTCTTCATCTTACTCGAATCTGCCTGGATCTCTCCTTGGATGGCTTGCAGCAATCTTCTAACCAACTTCACCACTTTCACCTTGGCCCTCTCTACAACTTAACTGCCAGAGCGCAGGTCCTTTTAAAAACAAGTCAGATTATGTTCCTCATCTCTCAATCACCAGAGCAATTCCCCACTTCCCTGAAGGTTAAAGCCACAGTCTCTAGATGCATTCAATATCCCTATCTGTAGTTCTAACATGGTTTAAGTGTTACAAGGGGAAGAGAAGAAAGAAAGAAAGGAGAGAAAAAAGGAGAGGAGAAAAGTAAGTTTTACTTGAGGAGGATAAAAGTTTTTAAGATCCCAGGTCTCTTCTCTTTTTACTATCCTTATGCTAACAATTAGAAGTCTCTTGATTTTTTTTAAAGATTTCTGCAAAGGTGTGAACGTTTGTGCCCCCTCAAAATTCCTATGTCAATACCTAATCACCAATGTGATACTATTAGGAGGTGGGGACTTTGGGAGGGAATAAGATTAATGTCCTTATAAAAAAGGCTCCAAGTTTGGTGCAGTGATGGGTGCCTATAGTCCTAGCTATTCAGGAGGCTGAGGCAGAGGATTGCTTGAGCCCAGGAGTTCAGGGCCAGTTTGGGCAACATAGTGAGACCCTGTCTCTTAAAAACCAAAGTCCGGTGTGGTAGCACACACTTGTAATCCCGGTACTTGGGAGGCTGAGATGGGAGGATCTGGGTTCACAGCCAGCCTCTGCTACTGAGGCCCTCCGCAACTTAGTGAAACCCTGTTTCAAAATTAGAAATAAGCCAGGCATGGTGGCGCATGCTTTTAATCCCAGTACTTGGGAGGCTGAGACGGGAAGATCTGGGTTCGCAGCCAGCCTCAGCTACTTAGTGAGGCCCTCTGCAACTTAGTGAGACCCTGTTTCAAAATAAAGAACAAAAAATAGGGCTGGGAGTATAGCTCGGAGGTAGAATGCCCCTGGGTTCAATCCCCAGTACCACAAAAAAACCCAAAAAGAAATAAAATAGGGCTGAGGGTATAGCTCAAAGGTAAAATGCCTCTGGGTTCAATCCCCAGTAACTAACACACACACACACACACACACACACACGCGCGCGCGCGCGCGCGCACGCGCTCCAGAGAGTTGCCTGTGTCTGGGTTCAATCCCCAGTAACACACACTCACACACAAGCTCCAGAGTTGCCTTACCCCCCCACAAAAGCTCCAGAGAGTTGCCTTGCCCTGTCTACCATGTGAGGACATAGCGAGGAGGTGCCATCTATGAACCAGAAGGCAGGCCTTCTTGACCAGATGCTGAGTCAGCAGGTGCCTTGATCTTGGACTTCCCAATCTCCAGCACTGTGAGAAATAAATGTCTGTTGTTTACATATTACCCAGTTTATGTTATTTTGCTATAGCAGCCTGAATGGACTAAGAAAGCCTCCAGAAAGACTTACATACCCAGGAATGTTGAAGATCACATTCCCATGCAGTTGCAGGGACACTGGGGAAACTCTATTCCTACTACAGTGTCTACACAGAATGTGGAATGTCACATGATGTACTTCTTAATTAGCTTTAAATTCTAAACTGTACCATCAGAAAAAAAATGAAAGTAATGAACATTTTTACCTTTCCAAACCAGCCATTTCCAATTTCCTGTATATAGTTTAGACTGTGGCGGGCAACTTGAGACTTCAAACCTTCTGTAGAGAAAAGAACATTAAAAATATAAGTATCTAACAAAAATAAAAGTTATTAAAACACATAATCTATACAGTACCAATACTAACATAAATTTAACGCTTGTGCTAATAAAGATAGAAACAAACACATAAAATGCTTCTTTCAAACTAATAATGCCAAAAGTCTTAAGTTTTAATACTAACAATATTTTTAGATGAATATTTTACCTGCTTCTTTAATAATACCTTGCACTGTTTTTTTTTTTCTGATCCAATAACTCTAGTGTGGCAATACCATCAGGAATAATACAGACATAATAGAAGTCCCAGAAGAAGAATGAGGAAAAAAGAGGGAAAAAAAGGAAGACAAATGGTAGAAAATGCCCCAAATGTGCTAAAGAACATGAAAAGCTCAACAACCCCAAGCATCATTAAACTCAAAGAGATCCACACCAAGACATATTACAATGAAACTAAAGAAAACCAATGACAAAGAATCTTGTAAACAGCAAGAGAGAAGCCATTTATCACGTACATGAGATCCTCAACAAGATTAACAGCCAATCAATTCAGAAGCCAGAAGGCAGTGGGCTCACAAGATAAAGTGATAAAAGATATGTGAACCAAGAATTCTATATCTAGCAAAACTATCTTTCAAAAACTGAAGGAAAAATTAAGACATTCTCAGATAAACAGATGTGTAGGAGTTTGCTGCCAGTATACCTGCTCTACAATAAATGAGAAAGGGACACTCCAGGATGAAAAAAGAAGGGCAGTAAACAGTAACTCAGAGTTACTAGGAAGAAATAAAGAAGTTACTACAAAGAAATAAAGATCTCCAGTAAATGTAACTAAATAGGTAAATATTAAGCAGCCATTGCTATTGTACTGTATACAGCTCCTATTTTTATTTCCTATGTGATTTAAAATACAAATGCTTTTTAAATCATAAATCTAGCCAGGTGTGGTGGTGCACACTTGTAATTCCAGTTCTTGGGAAGCTGAGACAGGAGGATCACAGGTTCGTGGCCAGCCTCAGCTACTTAGTGAGGCCCTCTGCAATTTAGTGAGACCCTGTTTCAACATAAGGAATAAAAAATAGGGCTGGGGGTGTAGCTCAGAGGTAGAATGCCCTGGGTTCAATCTCCAGTACTGCCAAATCAAATCAAATCATAAATCTATGTTGATAGGCACAAAATATACAAAGATGCAATTTGTGACAAGGTATAAAGGGAGGGAATAAGCTCTATAGGAACAGAGTTTTTCTGTGCCACTGAAGCTGATATCAACTTAAGCTCAATTGTTATTAGGATGAGAACTGTAATCTTTATTTTAATCACTGAGAAAATATCTTAAAAAATACTCAAAAGGGAATGGGAAAGGAATCAAATTGGTACGCCAAAATAATAATAATAATAATTCAAAATCTCAGCCTGTTCTGTAGAAATGGAAAGGCTAATCCTAAAATTCACACAGAATTGCCAAGGATCCCAAATAACCAAAAGAATCTTGAAAAAGAAAAACAAAGTTGGAGAACTCACACTTCTCCATTTTCAAACTCACTACAAACCAGGCATGGTGGCGCACACTTGTAATCCCAGTACTTAGGAGGCTGAGACAGGAGGATCGCAGGTTCACTGCCAGCCTCACTACTTAGTGAGGCTCTCCGCAACTTAGTGAGACCCTGTTTCAAAATAAAGAATAAAAAATAGGGCTGGGGGTGTAGCTCAGAGGTAGAATGCCCCTGGGTTCAATCCCCAGTACCACAAAACAAATAAAACTCACTACAAAACAAAAGCTACAGTAATCAAAATGTACTGATATACCAATCAATGGAATATATCAATGGATATATCAATCAACTGAAAGTCCAGAAATAAATCCAAACAAATATTCAAAATGCATTTCTTTTTCTTCCTCATTGCTATTTTATTTTTATTTATTTATATAAATGATATTTATATGTGTACACTTTTATTAGTACATTATAATTATACATCATAGTGAGGTTCAAAGTGATACAAACATACATGCACACAGTGTTCGGTGTATTTCTTTCCACATCCGACCCCACTCCACCCTTCTGACTCCCTGTACGTGTTAGTGAGATTGTTAGTGATACCTTCATATATGGATACAAAAGTATTTGAATGTTTCCTTCCTCTCCTCAATCCTCCTTTTTTCCCTTCCCACTCCCCCCCCCCATTCTACTGGTCTCTCTCCTCATTTATCTGAAGTCCCTTTGTGGGTGAGCAGATGTGTGTGTTAGTTACTGGGGATTGAACCCAGAGGTGTTCTATACCCCCAATCCTATTTTTTATTTTGAAACATGGTCCCACTAAGTTGCTGACGGCCTCACTAAGTTGCTGGTCTTCAAGGCAGGCCTCGAACCTGCAATTCTCCTGTCTCAGCTTTCCAAGTACTGGTATTACAGGTGTGCACCACCACACTCTGCTTGAGGTTCCTTTTGTTTCCTACTTTCTCTCTAGCTTCCACATATGAGAGAAAACATATGACCCTTGACTTTCTGAGACTGGCTGATCTCACTTAGCATAATATTCTCCAGTTCCATCCATTTTTCTGCAAATGACACAATTTTGTCTTCTTTATTGCTAAGTAAAATTCCATTGTGTATTATCTACCACATTTTCTTTATCCAGATGTCGACAGACATCTTGGTTGGTCCCATAATTTGCCTATTGTGAATTGTGGTGCTATAAACATGAGTATGTATTGCCATACTATTCTTTCTTTTTTTTTTTTTTTTTTGCGGTACCGGGGATTGAACCCAGGGGCGTTCTACCTCCGCGCTACACCCCTGGCCCTATTTTTTTATACTTTATTTTGAAACCGGGTCTCACGAAGTTGTGGAGGGCCTCACTAGGTAGAGAGAGAGAGAGACAGGGAGGGAGGGAGAGGGAGGGAGAGAGAGAGAGAGAGCGAGCGAGCAAGCGAGCGCTCAGGCTGGCCGCGAACCCAGATCCTCCGGTCTCCGCCTCCCAAAGTACTGGGATTACAAGCGTGCGCCACCATGCCCAGCTCTGACTTTAATTCTTTAAGAAAGATACCGATGAGTGGTATAGCTGGGTCATATGGTGGTTCCATTCCTACTCTTTTGAGGAACCTCCGTATTGATCACAGTGGTTGTACAAATTACAATCCCACCAACAGTGTATAAGAGTTCCCATTTCCCCACATCCTCGCCAGCATTTATTATTGTTTGTATTCTCAATGATTTCCATTCTAACTGGAGTTAGAATCTGTGTAGTTTTGACTTGCATTTCCCTGACTGTTCAAGATGTTGAACAACAGGAAAGAAGGGAAAGAAGTGATTTTCAAAAAGATGCCAAGAACATTCAATGGAGAAAGAAGAGTGCTTCAAATGTTGTTAGTGGAGCCAGGCGTGGTGGCGCATGCTTGTAATCCCAGTCCTCAGGAGGCTGAGACCGGAGGATCTGGGTTCGTGGCTAGCCTCAGCTACTTAGTGAGGCCCTCCACAACTTAGTGAGACTCTGTTTCAAAATAAAGAATAAATAATAGGGCTGGGGGTGGAGCTTGGAGGTAGAATGCCCCTGGGTTCAATCTCTAGTACTGCAAAAAAAAAAAAAAAAAACCAAAAATGTTAGTGGGACAGACAACTGGATATCCTCATGTAAAAGAATTAAGCTAGACCATTACCTTTCACCATATACAAATTTCACCTCAAAATGGATACAAGAGCTAAATTTAGGAGCTAAAACTAACTCATAGAAGATAAAGGGGAAAAACTTCTTGACCTTGGATTTGGCAATAGTTTCTGAAATATGACGCATAAAAGAAAGTAGTTAAGTTGGACTTCAAATGAAAAACATTAATGCATCAAAGGACACTATCAAGAGAGTGAAAAGAGAACCTATAGAAAGTGAAAAATATGTGCAAATCATAATGTTGTAATGACGCTATTATAATTAAGCCACTGGTACTGGGACAAGATACAAACAGATTAATTAACAAGAGAGAACAAAAAGCCTAAAACAGCCACACACATATGGAAACAGAGGAAAAGAAAGGACCTATGGATAATGGAGCAGGGGAAAAACAAACAAACAAACAAACAAACAAACAGGAATATACAAGGAGAACTGAACTTAGATTCCCATACTCAAAAATCAACTCAAGATAGATTATAGATAGACTTAATGTCAAAGCAAAACAGAAAAAAAAAAAAAACCAGAAGGGCTGGGGTGTAGCTCAGTGCTTGCCTAGCATGCATAAAGTCTGGGTTCAATCCCCAGAACCACACAAAAAAGGGGAGTGGGGATTGTTTTCATCACAAAATAGGGAAGGATTTCGTAAGACACAAAAAGCTCTAACTCTAAAAAAGACTATTACTTTTTTGTGTGTATGTATGTGGTACTGGGGATTGAACCCAGAGGCAGAGTTCTGCCTCTGAGCTACAAACCCAGCCCTATTTTTATTTTGAAACAGGGTCTCATTAAGTTGCTGAGGGCCTCACTAAATTACTGAGGCTGGCCTTGAACCTGTGGATCCTCCTGTCTCTTCTTCCCCAGTATTGGGATTACTGGCATGCACCACCATGCCCTTTTTTTCAAAACAAAACAAAACAAAACAAAACAAAACAAAACAAAACAAAACAAAACAAAACAAAAACTGGGAATTGAACCTGGGGCGCTTTACCACTGAGCTACATTCCCAGACCTTTTTTTTGCAGTACCGGGGATTGAACCCAGGGGCGTTCTACCTCCGTGCTACACCCCGGCCCTATTTTTTAGACTTTATTTTGAAACTGGGTCTCACGAGGTTGCAGAGGGCCTCACTAAGTAGAGAGAGAGAGAGAGAGAGAGAGAGAGACAGGGGGAGGAAGAGAGAGAGAGAGCTGAGGCTGGCCGCAAACCCGGATCCTCCAGTCTCCGCCTCCCAAAGTACTGGGATTACAAGCGTGCGCCACCACGCCCGGCTTATCCCCAGACCTTTTATTTCTTATTTTGAAACAGGGTCTTGCTAAGTTGCCAAGGCTGGCCTTGAACTCACAATCCTTAGCCTCCCAACTCACTGGTATTACAGGTGTGTGCCACTATACCCAGCCTACATTTTGACTTCTATAAAAAGACTATTAGAGGCTATATTAAAATCAGAAACCCTATTCATCAATAGATCTTTTTTTGTGTATGTGCGTATGACTTTTTTTAGTGTGCCATTTTGAGTTCCTTTTCTGTGAAAAATTTTTAGTGGTTACCATGGGGATTACAGTTAACATCCTAAATTTATAACAATCTAGTTTGAACTAATATCAACTTAGCTTCATAAGCAATAGCACAAACTACTGACACCCAACTGGCAGGAATATAAACTGGTACAACTTCTATGAAGGGTGGGTTGGCAATATCCATCAAAATTGTTCAAATACTATACTATTTGAACCATTTCTAAAAATGTATTCTACAAATATACCAGCACAACAATGTGCAAAACAACCTAGGCACAAGCTTTATTTTTAACAGCAAAAGATTAGAAACAACTTAAGTGGTTTATCTATAGACTAGTTAGATAAATTATACTGATTATATGATTTAAACTGTATGAACTAATAAGCAAGAACAGATAAGCTCTCTTTATTGATATGGAAAATATCTCTAAAGTATATTGGTAGTGAAAAAAGCACAATGACACTGTATATATACCATGACGCCTTTTTGTGTGTGTGTGTGGTATTGGGGATTGAACATAGGGGCACTCTACCTCTGAGGTACATCCACAGCCCTAGTTTATTTTTTTTATCTTGAAACAGGGTCTCACTAAGTTGTTGAGGGCCTTGCTAAGTTGCTGTCACAAATATCTTTCATAGTCCAATACAGTTCACTTTCATTTCTTATATGGATACAAAATACTCTACTGTATGCATTTACTATAACTTAATAAGCTACTGATTGATATTCAGTCAGCTTCCATTTTACACTGCCAAGCAATGCTGCAATGAGTTCCTTTGCACACATATATTTGTATACTTACCCAATTAATTCCTAAAGATAAATCATGAAGTAGAGCTGCGGGATCAAGAGTGAACACATTTTACACTTGATGCATGCTGTCAGAAGGCCCCTCTAGGAGGAATTCCTTCACCACGTTACAGTTGCACTGACAGTGAATGGATGAGACTGCCCGCTTGCCCATGTGTGCACACGCACAGGCACACACACATCTCAGCAGTCACTACTTAGTGTCATTTCTCTTCATCTTTTCTTATCTGTTATCATCTACTTGATGTTTGCATTTCTTTAATAATGAAGTTCTTCTGTTTATTGGCCATTTGAATTTCTTCCCATGAATTTCTTCTTTTATGTCCTCAGCTTATTTTTTCTAGTGGTATGTTATTCTTTTCCTTCTTTTTCTTTTTTTTTTTTGTGGTACCGGGGATTGAACCCAGGGGCATTCTACCTCTGGGCTACACCCCCAGCCCTATTTTTTATTCTTTATTTTGAAATAGGGTCTCACTAAGTCGCGGAGGGCCTCACTAAGTAGCTGAGGCTGGCTGCAAACCCAGATCCTCCGGTCTCAGCCTCCCACGTACTGGGATTATAAGCGTGCGCCACCATGCCTGGCTTCCTTCTTTTTCTTATTCTTTTTCTTTCTTATTCTTTTTCACATTTGTGAGAACTTTGCTTGCATGTGTGTGTTATGTATGTGGTACTAGGGAATGAACCCATGGGTGCTCTACCACTGAGCTACATCCCCAGCCCTTTTTTTATTTTTTATTTTGAGACAGGGTCTCACTAAGTTGCTGAGACTGGCTTCGAACTTGTGGCCACCCCTGTCTCAGCCCCCAAGCAGAGTCACCAGAGTCACTAGGATTACAGGCGCATGCCAATGAGCCCCACTGGTGAACTCTTAATATGTAACAGCTTTTCATTCTTTTTGTAGTTCACAAATATTTTTGCTACTATGTCAAGTTGGCTTATCACTTTTTCCATAAAGAATATTTTATTCTGTGAATCAGATTTGGCAATATTTTCTTTTATGGCTTCTAGATTTAGTGCCACGCTTGGAAAGGCCTCTTATATCCCAAGATGATAAAAATACTCTGTGAGTATTCTAAGTAGAGAAACTTAAAAATGATTTTTTTCCTATTAAGGGGGATTTTAGAATAGAGGACTTCGATAAAACAGAAAAATGGGCATAAATGTGCAAAATCAGCATGAATGCCCAGCCCACTATAACTCCTCACAGTGCCGTGTCAGCCTGTGCATGTGGCTCAAGTGAAGGGAACCAGAAAGCCTCTCTGAAGTTTTTCTTTCTGGCCCAAGGAAAGAGAAGCTCCTTTCTTCTTTGGTTGCAAAACGAAGAATGTACGGACCCGGAATTGCCAACAGCCATGCTCCCTACTGAAGAGAGAAGCCATCTGAGACTAAGCTGACACTCAAAGGAAGAGAACGCTGGTGAAGTTCAAGGTCCTGGCTCTCGCTGTCTCCAAGGTCAGCTGTACCCTACTCTTCCCATGGTCTAGGTCTCTCTTCTGCTGATGCTGATCTAGCGAGGAATCCACTACTGGAAATTCATTCAGGCTTAAACTACAGGCCTGTAAAAGCCCCCCACAGCCTCTTAGGGCTTTCCTTAAATACAAAGGAAAGCAGATTATCAAATAAGCAACAATAAGGCATTTCAATTTAGAGATAAATATACTTAGGTTATCCCAAAAATATGTTGAACTCCTTTCAAACTAAACAATTTTTGTTGAAGTAAGGGCATTATTTACAGAAATTATAGCTAAATACTACATGTCATTTTTTCATGTTGCAAAACCTACAAATATTCTTACTTTATGAATATTTTATAGGAACTGCACTAGCAGTCTCATGTTTTATCTTACTTTTTTAGTCATACATGCTGACAGGAGTATAATCAACTTGAGTTTATAGAGCTCTAAACATACCCCACAGTGTGTGTGGTACCACAAAAGGCAGGCTGGGCGCCTATAAACACTTAAACAGCCTTCTTTAAGCAGTCTTGGAAAAGCTGATTTTTTGGAACCACTAGCAGTCAAGTTATATTTTAAAACAAGAAACCAACTAATATCTAATAAAATTCTACTTAAGAAGCATAGAAAAGCCAATCTGATTAGCATATCCACATGTGCCCTTCTCCCCATGTGCAGGACATCCCAGTAGAAGATAGCAATGTCCAAAGCTAGAAGAGAAACCAATGTACCAAACAAGAGCCCAGGAGCTTAATTCAAGCATTCAATTTCAGTGCAACAGGAAGACCAGTTTTATTCTTATACCAGGTCCAGGGGCCACAAAGGAAAAGACAGCTTTTTCAGGAATGCAATAGGCCTGACCACTAGAATGCGGCTTCATGGGGAACAGAAGGAAGAGAAACAGATGAGCAGAGAAGGAGGTAGGCAGCCCATTATTGTATGATGCCAAAAAGGCTCCCATTCTCACCACTCAGAAATAATGCATGAAAATCTTGACATTAGGTTAAGTTCTTACCCACAGAAGGCTGGAACTGTGATGGAGCAGGAAGTGAAATATTTGGTACTGAAAGAGTGAAGACTTCTGCTGGGGACTGGACAGAGGGGGTGTCTTCTGCTGGTGGTGTAAAATCTATCTCATCATCAAAATTATCTTCAAATTCCTAAAACCAAAGGGAACAAATATTAAAAACCACTGGCTAACATTTAAGATAGGAATATTTGTTCATTCATTTGGAACATGCTGCCCTAATTTTTCCCCTTAATTTGTATTTACTTCAAGTAAAAAAGCACTTGTAATCATGCTCTCCAACTCCAAATAGCAAAACAAATAAGATTTGAAAGTGTGGTGGCGCATGCTTGTAATCCCAGTACTTGTTAGGCTGAGACAGGAGGATCGCAGGTTCATGGCTAGCCTCAGTTACTTAGTGAGGCCCTCCGCAACTTAGTGAGACCCTGTTTCAAAATAAAGAATAAAATAGAGCCGGGTGTGGTGGCGCATGCTTGTAATCCCAGTACTTGGGAGGCTGAGACCGGAGGATCCAGGTTCGCGGACAGCCTCAGCTACTTACTGAGGCCTCCACAACTTAGTGAGACCCTGTTTCAAAATAAAG
>PVJS01044469.1:0-16643 GCA_004027185.1 Glis glis
AAAAAAAAAAAAAAAAAAAAAAAGAAACATTCCCTTTGTTTCTATCTTCTGAAGAAGTTTGAAAAATTTGGCATGATTTCTTCTGAGAAATTGTAAAGAATTGCTATATTTTCTTCCTTAAGTGTTTGGTAGAACTTACCACTGAACCCATCTGATTCTGGTGTTTTTTTGTTTCAGAAGGAGACTAATTCATATTCAATTCATTATTCAATTTATTTAATAAATTTAGGCCTATGTAGATTGTCTGTGTTTACTTGTGTGAGTTTTAGCGTATTCTATTTTTCAAGTAAATTATCTACTTCATTCTAAGGTTCCCATTTTTATTTACCTTACTTCTCCTTTTTCAGAAAACAAAAACCAAAAAAAAAACCTTAGCAACCCTCCCCCCCTGAAATCTACCTTCTTTAAGCAAATAAGCAGAGATGAAATGATAAATTTGCATTATGTTATGCATCTATTTTTATTTCAGCACCTCTGGGGGAGTGCAGTATTGCCAATGTGGGACTCTATGCTATGTTATCAAATTTGTTGGTATGGAGTTGTTTAGCTTTTATTATTATTTTAATGTCTATGAGATTTTTGGTGATGTCTCTTGTTATATTTTAGATATTAGAAACTTGTATATTTCCTGTCTTTTTCCCCCCTTACTTAGCCTGGTTTGTGATTTATTGATTTTATCTACTCAAATAACCAAATTTCTTTTCATTGATTTTCTCTATTGATTTCCAATTTTCAATTTCATTGATTTCTGCTCTAATTTTGTTGATTTGTTTTCTTCTGCTAACTCACTTTGGATTTAATTTACACTTCCTGTTCTAATTCCCTATGGTGAATATGTTAGTTAGCTTTTCATTACTGTGACCAAAATACCTGACACAAACACCTTAAAGAAGAAAAAGCTTATTTTGGCTCACGGTAACAGAAGTTTCATTCTATAATTAGCTGACCCCCTTGCTTTGAGACTTAGGTGAGGCAGAACATCATGGCTGTTCATCTCATGGCAACTGGGAAGTAGAGAAAGAGAAGGGGAGAAAGGGTCCAGAAACAAGGTATAATCTCCAAGGGCAAGTCCCCAGTGACCTACATCCTCCAACCATGCCCTACCTCCTATAGTTTCCACCTCCTCCCAATAGTCCATTAAAGTTATTAATCCCTCAAAAGGACTAATCTACTGATGAGATTGGAACCCTCATGATTCAATTTCTTCCCGAAAGCCTCACCTCTGGATACTGCTGTAGTGGAGATCAAGTCTTCGATACATGACATTTTTGGAGGGGGGCATTCCCAAACCAAACAGTAACATCAAACGATTATATTATTGATTTTGGATAATTTGTCTTTTCTAATATGTTCATTAAATGTATGCATCTTTTTAGGATGATTTCTTTACAAAATGTCCAGAGGATCTTTTCTCCTCACTTTTTTTCTTTTTTTGGTACTGAGGATTGAATCTAGGGGCATTCTATCTCTGAGATACACCCCCCACCCAATTTTTATTCTTTATTTTGAAACAGGGCCTCACTAAGTAGCTGAGGCTGGCTGCGAACCTGAGATCCTCCTGCCTCAACCTCCCAAGTACTGGGATTGTAGGCCTGTACCACCAAGCAGGGCTCTTCTCACCCATTATGATTAAGGACTTGAAGTTCTTTGGGTTTTGCATTTACTACCCTTAATGTGTTGGAGAATGTTCCTGTTAGGATCACTAGATGGACATTGAAGTTGCATTTACCATGTTCTTACATGACAATATCAAAAATAGAAAAAAAAATCAGAATCAGCATGAAGAATAAAAAAAAAAAAACTTAGAACATACTTGACAAATAGTATGTGCTCAGTAAATGCTCAAAATTATTTATTTTACCCATGCCCCACTTGTAGGAGATTTTAAAACTTGACATAATATACCTTGCATTGGCAATACTTTATTATTCAAGCCTATGTACTTACAATGATAAAATTATTTAGATGTCTGCACATTTTAATTTTCTAAATCATAAAATTTAAATTGACTTCTTTGAGTGACCACCCAATTTTCTCTATGGGTTACAATTTTTATTCAATCTGGTTTCAAATTCAAACTATTCTGCATAAAAAAGTTTTATTTTCCAAGTCATTAGTGTTATACATATCACAGAATGAATAGACTAATTCTTTGCTTATTTTACTTTAAAATCCAACTGTATAAATTCAGTTAAAAGAGATAAAATGAACTTGAACTGAAAAGATGAAGCATAATTGTGCTATATTTATAACTTGAACTGAAAAGTTGAATCATAATTGTGCTATATTTATAAGACTACTGAAGGCATATCAAAATCATGAATTAAAAACATTTTTAATATGCATAACTGCTTGAAGTAATCAAAATATGGTCCTGTCTATAGTCTTGTATTGTCACAATTACAGGATTGTAAAGAGAAATAAAACTGAAATTCCAATTTTCACAAGATTATTTGTTTTATTATTTTTTGCATAAAAGGTTTAATTGAACAGTCTTTTATTCATTTATTTTCATGATTTCTCAATCCCACCAATACTATAAGGAATAAATACTTTTTTACTTTAGCTGCTAAATGCTTTTATTTATACTTATAAGTTCTTCTTCATACTTTCAGCACTTTTGGCAGAAATAATTCCATTCTCAATTGCATCTTAGATTTATTTATTTTTGCCTAATGGCTCCTTTTATTCAAGATAAATTCAAGACTTATTTATTTTATGCCTTACTAGTCTTCTCTACCCATTTAAGTATTTCTTCTTTTCTTCTTTGTCCAATATATAAAATGTGTCATTAAAAAGTTATGCATTATGCCGGGCGTGGTGGCGCACGCTTGTAATCCCAGTACTTTGGGAGGCGGGGACTGGAGGATCCGGGTTTGCAGCCAGCCTCAGCATTCATTCTCTCTCTCTCCCTGTCTCGCTCTCTCTCTACCTAGTGAGGCCCTCCACAACTTCATGAGACCCGGTTTCAAAATAAAGTATAAAAAAAATAGGGCCGGGGATGTAGCGTGGAGGTAGAACGCCCCTGGGTTCAATCCCCGGTACCGCAAAAAAAAAAAAAAAAGTTATGCATTAATACGGCTGCTTTTTAAAACCTGAATACAAAAGCCAGGTGTGGTGGCACACGCTTGTATTCCCAGCACTTGGGAGGCTAAGACAGGAAGATCGCAGGTTTGCAGCCAGCCTCAGCTACTTATAGTGAGGCCCTCTGAAACTTAATGAGACCCTGTTTCAAAATAAAGAATAAAAAATAGAGTTGGGGGGGCAGCTTGGAGGTAGAATGCCCCTGGGTTCAATCCTCAGTACCACAAAACTAAATAAATAAAATAAAATAAAACCTGAACACTCTGACAATTCCATGTCATAACTTTAGGTTTCAGCAAAGCATATGGCTAACTTGTTCCTTGGAAACATGGGCTGAACAGGTAGGTCTATATAGACATGCCTTATTTTACTAAAAATTTACATATGAATTTACACTCTTGTTCAGGAGATATATGAACATGTTTCTCTATATTTTTCCCAATACTTGTCCTCATACTTTTATATCTGTGCCAATCTGAGGGCTTTGGTTTAAACTTTCATCTCCCGGAGAGCATAGAGGTTACACGTTTTTTCGGATTATTGTTAGCCATGACTTGACTAATTCATAGAACATTTGTTCAAGTCTCTTGTTTTTCTTGGTGATTTTTCTATTGTTTTTGAATTTTTCTTTTTTCAAAAACTTTTACTAGCTTATTGTAATTACACATCATCATGAATTGCAAAGTGATGCAAATATACACAGCACTTGGTGTGTTTCCCTCTGATCCCACCCCACTCCTTCCCTTTCCCCACACGTGGTAGTGAGATTGGCAGTGATACCTACATTTATGGACATGACATTGTTTAACTGTTTCCTTCATCAGTTCTCCTTCTTTCCCTCCCCCAATCCTATCCACTATTCTACTGGTTTCCCTCCTCATGTATCTGAATTCATCTGTGTTTCCTGTTTTCTCTCTAGCTTCCACATATCAAAGAAAACAAATTACCTTTGAGTTTTTTTTTTTTTTTTTGAAACAGGGTCTCACCGAGTTGCAGAGGGCCTCACTAAGTAGCTGAGGCTGGCCGCAAACCCGGATCCTCCAGTCTCCGCCTCCCAAAGTACTGGGATTACAAGCATGCACCACCATGGCCAGCTACCCCACCCTTTTAATTTTTTTAGTTTGAAATAGGGTCTCACTAAGTTGCTGAGGATGGCCTTGAACCTGCAATCCTCCTATCTTAGCCTCCCAAGTACTGGGATTACAAGTGTGCGCCACCACGCCTGGCTGAGTTTTTCTAATTGATCTCTAGGAGATCTTTATTTATTCTGTATATGAGAACTTTGTTCTGTGAGTAGCAAGTATGATTTCCCACTTGGTGAGTTGTGGTTTTGCTATTTTAATAATAGTTTTAGATTTAAAAAAGTAAATTACAGCCAGGCGTGGTGGCACACGCTTGTAATCCCAGTACTTTGGGAGGCGGAGACCAGAGGATCCAGGTTCGCTGCCAGCCTCAGCTCTCTCACTCTCTCTCTCCCTGTTTCTCTCTCTCTCTCTCTCTCTCTCTCTCTTTCTCTCTCTCCTTAGTGAGGCCCTCCGCAACTTCGTGAGACCCGGTTTCAAAATAAAGTATAAAAAATAGGGCCGGGGGTGTAGCGCGGAGGTAGAACGCCCCTGCATTCAATCTCCGGTACCGCAAAAAAAAAAAAAAAAAGTAAATTACAATATTGTCAAACATATGGATCATGTCCTTTATTGTGAGTTCTTTTATGTTTTGTTTAAGGACACTTTTTCTATCCAAAGACTAAGAAAATGCTCATTATCAGGCATTCTTGAAATACCAAAGTTTAGTGTGAACATTAACACTCATATTGAAACACTTTATTTGCTTTTCTTTCCTTCTTGCATCTTTGCATCTTGTGTCTTGTGGAAAATTCACAGCCACCATTTTTTCAAATAGTATCTTTACTTCCTTTTCTCTATTTTATCATTCTGGGATTCCATATAAATCTGTTTTCATTAATATCATTTGTTTTTCAAATCTTTGCTTTCTTCTTTCCTTCCTATAAAATATTTTCTAATCTCTTTCCCAGTTTCTAATTCCCCTTTCTGCTATAGCTAATCTAATGTTAGGTACGTAAGTTTAACAAATTAACTTATTTTCAATTTCTACTTGACTCTTTCACACACTCATAATATTTTTTATAGACTTGAATTTTTCATCAAAATTCCTAACCTGGGAGTTTCCTGAACACAGTAAGTCTTGTTGTATTCATTCCATCGTGCATCATTTATGCTTCTCTCTTCAGGCTGTCTTTCCTCTTTGTGTGCCATGTTATAATTGATAGTTTGATAGGTATTATAAATATATATTCTTTATAACAATGTTTAGATGTCTATAATGATATTAACTTAATCCAGAGAGGAAGTTTTTATTTTTTATGAAACATCTTGATAGAGATGGCTTCAGCCTGTTCATTTACCTGCAGAATGTGGCATTTCAAAGACCTGGCACAGAAAGGAGGTAATCTATTATTTTAACTTTCTCATATTCCTGGAAAAACATTATGCCACACCTAAGAGTCACAGCCATCTACTTAAGATGTAAAAATCTTCCAAGGAATGTGTGATTCCAAGTGCAGTCTTCCCTCTGAGTTACAATTCTTCTCATGACTTAGGCTGGGCAATTCTTTATCCCCTTGCCAACTCTGTAATGTTTTTAAGAATAGGTTAATTGTATTTAACCCAGAGTTGCTTATTTGTCTGTTTGCTGTAGTTTTTAAATTTATTTTATGGGTAATATGCTCCAAATTATCTAGTTTATTGTTACCAAAGAAAATAAATTTTAGATTGCATTTTTTATTTGCCTTAATTATATGCTACAAGTTATAATAAACACACATAATAATTTAAAGACAAAAATTTAGTCTAAAATTTTAGGCATTTTGCTATAATAAATTATTATATACCATGATATGTCTAAATTAGGTCTGTGTTAACTTTTATTTTGATATCATTTGTCTCTTGACAAAGAATATCAAAATTTCCTAGTTAGTTTAAGAGCTTACAATTGTGTGATCATAGTTCTCTCAGGATGAGACTAATTTATTCTAGCTAACATTCCTGGATGTTGTCCTTACGATTTGTTTCTGGCAAAATATTGTACTATTGTCTGTTTTTAATTAATAATGTTTACTGGACTAAAGGAATGAAAAGTATGTGTTATTTAGAAATATTATTGATAAAATTCTTTTTGTTTTATACCTACAGTAGGGATTATAAACATAATCATGTAAATAAGATCATGGGAACAATATTGGAATAAATTAAATAAAATAATCAGCAGAAGTTCATACCTGGGAACTTGAAAAGATGTAGATATTTAAAGTAGCATAATCCTGGTTATGATGTGTTCTGCTATTATTATTTAAAATATAAATCAAAGTTACTAAAGTTATTCCCTTTAACTTGAAGGTTATTCACAAATATTCATAATTTTTATTCTTTTTATATTATGTTAAAATCGCATATTTTATCCAACTTCCAATCACTATGCCTATCATCTATTTGCTATTAGAATAAATTCTTCACAAACAATTACCATTCATGGTTTAAGTTATACTATACTAGTCTTTTAGGTTTCAGACTCTCCTGGGGGAAAGTTCCAATTTTTTATTCCTTTGGAAACAAATTCTTAATATTCCCCTAAGCCAAGCAGTGAAGATGAGAAAATATAGAAAAGATCCCACAGCAAGAAAATATTTTATTTTACCATCAGCTTTTCTAAGTAATCAAAAGTAAAAGGCTAGACTAGAAATGGCATTAATAGTTTTTATAATGTGATCAGAGGTAACATCAAAACTCTGACTTCTTTCCTTAAATTCTTGAGATGGTTTCCAAGACACAAAGTTTACAGACCAGCACTTCTCCGCCTTTTGGCTAAGATCAAGCAAAAAGTTTATAGGTTAGTAAATACTGGTGTCTTAACACAGTCAATACCATCTCTTATATCTACCATACTCATTTTTTACCTTTATCAAAATACCAGATGACACTTAGTATCATATTACATGTGATTTTATTTAAAATCAGTTTTAAATTGGATTATGGCTCCATTAGTTGTTGTGGCATCAGGTGTTAACACATTTCTAAACATAATGACCATTTGCCTATAACTTATAAATTTTACATGTTTGTGCACTTTTCATTCACTATTAAAACATTCTTAATGAAATTTAAGAATAAAAGTGTTTAACATTTTTAATTATGTGAGATAAATCTTTGTTGGTTAAAAACTATTACAAAGACTAATAAAGGTAAGCATGACAATCTTGTAGCTAAAATACATCTCTCTGCAAAATTATCTAAGGAAAGGACCACTTGATTTGAAGTAGTAACCAGTGAGCATGATTGGTTTTGTGAATTTAGCTCTGAATAATATAGCAGGGAAAAGATGAAACAAGCAGCATAAAATATGCAGAAAAAAGTCTAAGAATTTTCAGAATACACATAAGTACTCAATAATACATATTACCAACATAGTTTTTAAAACAATTTTAAAATACGGTCTTCAATTTAACAAAATATTTTCTGTACATGTTATTATTCCCTGAGTATATAGCAATTTTTATTTTAATTATGCATCTTCTCAAAAATCTGCTTTAGAAAGATGTACAATATAATATACATTATAAATGCCTCTGCATTTAATTCAAGATGATCATATTATCTAATTAGCATTGTAATGTATAACCACAAAAAGCACTAAGAATTCAAATGGTCTGAGACTTAATACCTGTTGTAGGAGTTCAGTGAAGAGGTTCCAGGGTGACTTAGTAGCAATTGAATTTCTAAAAGTCAGAACAACCAATGTTAACATTCTACTTTTAGAACCAGAGGTCCTATTCTGTCTTACATGATTTAATGAAGAACAAGAAGCTGTAATTCAGGAATGTAGATAAAAAATTATTAATGATTCTTATATGTTATTCTATATTATGCTATTACTTTCATAGTGGTCTCTCTGTAGATTCTTGAAAATATTTTTAAAATAAACACTTCAACTATAAATTTCAAACTTTTTCCATTCCTAATTGGTCAAATATGTTTTATTTAATTATTATATGTAATGTATATGTACATGCATGTATGATTGTGTATATTTATATATATATATATATATATGGTTATATGTGCTGTGCGTTAGCCACCATGAAGCAGCTGCTGTTAGAAGTCTCTCTCATGAAATGACTCGGAGTCAGAAATGATTTTTAGAGAAAATTATTATTCTTAGAGATATGAGGTGGCTGGAGAGAAGTCAGAAAAAGCTTCTGCTTCCCCTTCAACCAGCGTACTTTTTTATTGAGAGTTTAAACAAAGCATTTGTAAAAAAATTTTTTTTTTTTTGCGGTACCGGGGGTTGAATGCAGGGGCGTTCTACCTCCGCGCTATGCCCCCGGCCCTATTTTTTATACTTTATTTTGAAACCGGGTCTCACGAAGTTGCGGAGGGCCTCACTAGAGAGAGAGAGAGAGAGAAAGAGAGAGAGAGAGAGACAGGGAGAGAGAGAGCGAGAGAGCTGAGGCTGGCCGCGAACCTGGATCCTCCGGTCTCCGCCTCCCAAAGTACTGGGATTACAAGCATGCACCACCATGCCCGGCCTTCTAAAAAAATTTAAACAGCAGGGCAGTCACAAGTTAAGTTTAGGGAAAGCAGTCATGGGTTAGCTTTAGGGTGAGGCAATCACAACCCAGGTTTAGGGAGAGGCAATCACGAGCTAGGTTTAGGAGGGTCAAGGTAAACATTTCTGGGAGAATAGAGGTCATCAAAATCTACCTTGCTTAATGGTCCCATCCAGTGCAAGGAAGCTTATCTGCTTGTTGACAATTTCCACTCCATATGTACTATATACATAGTTAAGTGGGTCTGAGATGGTTACCTTAGCATGTGGGGCCTATAAGGCTCCCAACATTTATAAATATATACACATGACAGGATGCATAGTAAAGAAAAGCAGGTTGAAATATTCCTCTTTTTTGCTCTTAGAGATAAAAATGAGATAAAATTTGAGTATGAGTAAGTGTCTTTAAGGGTAATTACGCTCTCCATACAAAAGACTCAACAAAGTGCTTGATGCCCATTATTATCTCATTACCCGTTTTCTAATTTTACTAATCTAATGACCAAGAAAACAAATTTGACTGAGCCTCTATCTAGTAGAATTTTTTTTCAATTTCAAGAGTGTTATTTCCCCTTTTTGACAACATGAAACAAAGATCACTTACATAACTATGTCTTTTAGATTTGTAGACTAGATACTGTGTAACAGATTTGGAGTGTCAATCTATTTCTGCTTATTTTCATCAGAAAAAGATGTGTTATCCAGTAGGGAAATCATACATATCACTTAACATTAGCACTTAACATGTGCTTGTGGAGAGTGTGGATTTTGTGTTTGTTTGTTTATTTATTTATTTGTGGTACTTGGGACTGAACCCAGGAACATTCTACCTCTGAACTACACCCTCAGCCCAATCTTTTATTCTTTACTTTGAAACAGGCTCTCACTAAGTTGCAGAGAGTGTCACTAAGTAGCTGAGGCTGGCTACGAACCTGCGATCCTCCTGTCTCAGCCTCTCAAGTACTGGGATTACAAATGTACGCCACCATGATTTTATGTATAATCCTGGCCTTCTAATACAAAAACATGTGCTATCTTTAGCATTGTGATTTGTTTTGGTACCCAGAGCATTGTTTATTGAGTAACTATTGTCTAACATATTCACTTGATTAGCATCTTTCTCCTCAAAAAGAAGACAAGATAAAAAATAAGAGAAAATGAAAGTAAAATCTGAAAGGGAAGAAAAGGTTTTTGTGTAGGATACTGTAATGCTTTTATATGATCATATTTACTCCAAATTTAGATACCACTTTCTTCTCTCAACTTCCCATAAAACTATTATCAACTATAATAAAGGAACCAAGAAAAATTATTACTTCCTCTCAGACTGAAATTTATTTATTTATTTATTTATTTTTGCGGTACCGGGGATTGAACACAGGGGCGTTCTACCTCCGCGCTACGCCCCCGGCCCTATTTTTTATACTTTATTTTGAAACCAGGTCTCACGAAGTTGCGGAGGGCCTCACTAAGGAGAGAGAGAGAGAGAGAGACAGGGAGAGAGAGAGAGAGAGCTGAGGTTGGCCGGGAACTCAGATCCTCCGGGATTACAAGCGTGCGCCACCACGCCCAGCTCTGAAATTTAAATTAGAATAATCATTAGTAATATTTTTAACCTGGCTAAGCTTGAGAAAAGTCAAAATGCAAGATTCAGTCATAGTGTAGAAAGGTTAGATTCTACGAATATCAGCCAGAAACCAGGGCAATTTTCACATGGATGCAGACTTGGTAGACATTATCCCGGATGGCAATGACATAGTTGTTAATTCTCACAGGTGCTAAGGATTATATGAAAACAAAAGAGGAAGTCAGTCAGACCCAGATTTTAAGTAATGTATTATATATATAATATATATTAAAAATGCACACACAAATATATATACACACATAATCTTTAAAATTTAAGGAGCAGAAGTGACTGTTGCTTTTCAACACTGATGAATCCAGCTCGCAGAATTTCACTTAATTGCTATTTGGTTCGTGAACCTCAGTTTATCTTTTTCTTGTTTCAACTTCTCAAATAAATCTTATTTCTTTAGAGTCAATTTATGTTTCCCAACATACTGAATCATTGTACACATTCAGCTCTGCCAGTGTTCTCAGAAGCTAGCCAGCAATGATCTCACCTCACCTATAATACAAATCTATCAGTGAATAAACAACATCATTTTTATTTCAGTGCTGATGACACACTACATGTCGATTTGGCAATTAAATAATTTATCTCTCTTTTGGGTGCAATTTGCCAGGCTTATTATAACTCTACTTCGGATATTCATTTCATGTTTAATAGTTCTTTGCTTCATGAAAATGCTTGTCAATCAATTAAATTGAAATGTCATTCTGACCTTTTATTGGAAACAATTTACTCTTTCTTCATTTCATCACAAGCTTTTTTCTATTATTCAAATTAAAAGCCCAAATTACTAGTATTCAGAAACTTTATGCCAATTAATGTTACAAAATTGCATGCTTATCAATATGTCAACGCTTTGTCTTTACAGAAGTGATCCAGTTGAGTCTTCCTGAGGATCAGAAACTAAGCATTACTGCAGCAACTGTGGGACAAAGTGCTGTTCTAAGCTGTGCCATTCAGGGAGCCCTGAGACCCCCCATCATCTGGAAAAGGAACAATATTATTCTAAATAATTTAGACTTGGAAGACATCAATGTGAGTACATAAGAGATTCTTTATAGTGTGCATCTTTCACATGATATACTCTAGGCTTTGTCAAGTCTGGGGAACTTAATGAGTGATGGATGTGAAGTAGAAAAGAAGTATTGGAATATTGGTATAACCATCCTACTTCCTGGGAGGTACACTATAACTCATTTGTAATTATTCAAATTGTTTATTAGTGTGGTAAGATTATATGGCAACGCACTATGGGAAAATATATTGGTGCAAAATATTTATAAGGAGTGTGCATTGTTTTAAATATATTCTTAACCTAGTAAGTCCACATCTAGGAATTACTCCTATAATATATTCATGTGAATTCAAGTATACATGTATAAAATTGTTTACCTTCACATTAAAGTAGACTGCAAGAGTAAAGAGTTAGCATACCACCCATAGGAAATATGCAATGGTATGCATGAGTGTGTGTGCATCTGTGTTATAGAATTTTTCATAGCAATAAAATATCAGAGAGGGAATTATGTATCCTTATATAAAATATATTTATATATGTTTATGTCCACATAAATTGTTTTATTATGGGGTGCTTATATTCATTTAAATATATTGCTTATTTATAGACAATTTCTGAAGCCATAATATGAAATGACTCACAGGATGACATTCTAAGAATAAGTACAGGGTTAAGAATGTCACGGAGACTTACTTCCAAGAGACATCTTTTTGTACTTCATGCATTTCTAACATGGGAATATATTAATTTTAACAAGATAATGTTTAAAAATAATGTCGCAGTGTGTTCTCTTATTAAATGTTCTGGTACCTAGCAAACTTTTTAGAAAGGATACATATTTCTGTGTTTGGCATAGCGTGGCTTTCACGATAATCATTACTTGGTGGAAAACTGTAATACACTGACTGGTCAAACTCTGCTCCTGTGTTCACTGGGCTAGGAGGAGCAAACCAACTCACACAGAGTGATCTTTTTTATTGTTAAACAAGGGCTGGATACTTTCTCAATAAATGGGTAGAGCAGTAAAAAATTAAACTGAAAAAACATTGTACTCTACCATCCTTGGTTAATTATCTCTAGAAATCATGTTTATATGTCAAATGTCCATCAGAATTTCTACAAATACTAACAATTAATCTCTACACAATGCCATTATGATTGAACAACAGCCTAAAACTGGTAAAAAGAAGAGATAGACTTTCAACAAATAATTTTGGCAAAACTGGTTATTCATATGTAGAAAAATGGAAATAAATCCCGCTTTCTCACCCTGCACAAGAATGAACTCAAGATGGATCAAAAACCTGGACATTAGTCCACAGACTTTGCAGCTACTCAAAGAGGGCACCAATATAGGTACTAGTAAAAATTTCCTCAATAAAACCCAAAGGCACAAGAAACTAAAATGAGGATTAATATGTGGGATTGAATTAAACTGAAGAGCTTCGGTGCAGCAAAGAAACTATCAAGAACCTTAAGAGAAAGTTGACACAATTGGAAGATCTTTGCCAGATGCTCCTCCAACAGAGGACTAATATCTAGACTATACAAAGAACTCAGGAAGCTTACCACCAAGAAAAAATAGGCCAATCAAAAAATGGACAAGTGAACTACATAGACACTTCACAAAAGTAAAAACACAAATGACCAATAAATACATGAAAAAATGTTCAATGTCATTAGTAATCAGAGAAATTCAGATCAAACCTACTCAGATTTCACCTAACTCCAATTAGAATAGCAATCATGAAAAACACAAGTAATAAATGCTGGCAAGGATGTGGAGAAGTAAGAATTCTGATACATTGTTGGTAGGATTGCAAATTAGTGCAACCACTTTGGAAAACAGTGTGGAGGGTCCTCAGAAGAATGGAAATGAACCTACCATACGACCCAGCTGTACCACTCCTGGGTATCTACCCAAAGAAATTGAAACCAGACTACTGTAGTAATATATGCATATCTATGTTGATATCAGCACAATTAATAATTGCCAAATAATGGAACCAGCATAGGTGTCCATCAACAGATAAATGGATTACAAAATTATGGAATATAAACACAATGGAATTTTACTCAGCCATAAAGAACAAAATTATGTTATTTGCAGGGAAATGGATGGAACCGGAGAATAATATGCTAAAGGAGAATAGTCATTCACAAAAAGTGAAAGGTTATATGTTTCTTTCATATATGGAAGCTACAGGGAAATTGGGACACAGGAAGAACTCCAGAAAAAGGAGGAGAGAGGGGTCCTAACAAAGGGAGGCAGGAGGGAGGAGGGAGAGACTCTAAGAGGGTAATGCCTCAATGGACATGAGGTACATACACAAACTTATCAATGACATTCACAATGCCCTTCACAGGGAGGGGGAGGAGGAGGGAGTGGGATGGGAGCTGGGAGAGCACAAGTGGTATGTTCGTGTACGCTCTATCACTCTGAAGTTCATGAGGTATTATTACAATACACCAATTAAAAAATGTTAGAAGAGGGTAAAGGCAATTTTGCTTCAAATATTTTACAATGTATTAGAAACAAAAATATCAGTAAAATGGTTTATTTTCCTAGAGTGGAGGAACATGTTTCTCTACTGAGGTGTACTTCTCAGAATCTAAACTCTATTTAAGAGCATATGATTCCAAAAGTGAAATAAAAACAGAAATGAATTCCAGGGCATTCATCTGTTCACAAAGGGAATATCATCTTAGAAGAGGAAAAAGGGTAAATATCATATACTTAAAAGATATCTATGGAATTGAGGTGGGGCAATCTTTTACTTTATTAATCTTAAGTTTTATTGTGTCTTTGCATATTTTTTATCATTATGCAAACAGGTGCTATCATCACACTTATTTTATGCTTCTTTATAAAGAGCCTTTAAAACAAAAGCCCAACATACAATATCAAATTCTTATTTAATGCATCTTCTTGTTTTTTAGAATATACTTTGATGGGTACATTATAATTATACATCAGATTGAGGTTCGGAGAGACAGGAACATACATAAACACAGTACTTGGTGTGTTTCCCTCCAATCCCGCCCCAGTCCCTCACCTTCCCCATACATGTTGTTGAGATTGGTGCTGATAATTCTGTGTATGTGCATAGCACTATTTTAACTGTTTCAGTAAGTCTCATTCTTCCCTCAACTCCTTTCCCTAGACACTCCCCAAGCCCACCATCACTCCACCACAGTCTCTCCTTTATCTGGAGTACCTTTTGTTTGGCAATTTCTCTTCAGCTTCCACATATGAGAGAAAACACACAACCCTTCTGTTGTTCAGTGTCCTAAAATATATCAAAAGGATGAAGCTTTTCCAATTTTTATTGTGATGGAGGTTTTCTAAACTTGTTTATATATGATAGTTTTATCAAAGAGTTTATGGAGAGTAATGTTTAATTCTCTAAGATATCAGAAACATTGTGCCTTTCATGTCAAAGGGAGCAGTGACATATGTAATATTCTTTTGGATTGTTTAATATTTATATTAGATAGAATTCAACATATATTTACATATTCTATATTTACATTATAATTGCAAACAATTAAAATAACAAGTTGTATTTTAAGGGTATCTTGGTCAACTTTCTCACTGCCACAATACAAAAAAACTGACCACATAACTTAGAGGAAGGCTAATTTGCTCACAGTTTTAGAGATTTAGAGGTGCAGTCCATGTCAGGCAGCTGTGCAGAGCTCAAGGCATCATGGCTGGAAGTGGAGAGAGGGAGAGTGCAAGGCTTTACTCTGACATTCAGGAGGTGGGAAACAGGAAAGGACAAGGGAAGGAGGAAGAATATATAATCCCTAAAGTCACAACCCCAGAGACCCCTCCTTAGCAACCAAGCCCCTGCTTCCAACATTGCTACCATGTTTCAATGAGGGATAGGGAGACATTCTAAATCCAACTTGTTACAAAAACATCTGGAAATCAAACTTCTCTAGCGTTCTAAGAGGTGACTTTCATCTTGAAGGTTCTCTCGGGATTCAGGACTGCTACAAGGGTTCCAGTCATCAACCTATATTCTATCAATCCATATTCCAGGTCCAACTCAGCACACATCATATAAAAGATAAAAGTCACTTATCCTCATCTTGTAAAGAGACTTTCTGGAAGTCCCACAAGGCTTTATAGGTCACTGATATGCAATAACTACAATAACCACAACAAGAAGGCTAGTAAATATAGTCAGTTAGCTAGGCACACTGCCCAGCACTCTGTTTCAGAGGAGTAGGAGGAGAATGGTTATTTTCTGGCAGCAAGAAATCTTTACCTCTTTAGAAGGCTCCTACTAGATATTTAAAAATACCACACCAAATAATTTCTTCCAATTAACTCCTTTGTCCATATAATATGCTGCCATGTTCACATTCAGAGCCCAATAAGTATATGAAAAATATGCAGAATGTGAGAATGTGGATGCTGACTCCCAAGAAATAATGTCCCTAATACATTAGGATACGTGGATTTATAGTATAACTAACTAAATGTAATCATACTTCTCTGCAATTGCATAGATTCTGTACATACCCTTGAAGTGATTCTAACAATTTTGTATCCATAATATTGCTTAATTTTTCATAAAGAGGACACACCCAAATTGTATAAACTTCTGACTCTACAAACCCTGCACTTCTCCCTGTTTTTCATTATTATTTATTATATGTTATTCTTAAAATCATGAAAATTAGTGAATATGTTAAAAAGTACTAAAAAAAGTCTTTCTCCCTGATGCATTTTGTTTTTTCTTCTTTTTTGACTATGTTAAGAAGACATAATATTAGATCAGCACCCAACAAGTTTTTAAGTGCATAATACTATCTTGTTCACTATAGGCACCGTATTTTATAGCAGATGCCTAGAATTATTCATCTTGGGTAACAGAAACTTTAAACCTACTGGAAACAATTCCTTATTTCCCTCTCCCACAACCTATGCAAACCTCTATTCTACTATCTGTTTATATATATTTAATATTTTAGATTCCTTATATGTAAAATTATGTGGGCTTTAAACTCTTGTAACTAGATTATTTTTCTGAGTACCCACTCTATATATAATATTTTCTTCATCCATTCATCTACTGATGTATACTTAGGTTATTTCCTTATATTGGCTATTATTAATAAGACTGCAATGAACATGGGTGTGCAGATATATTTTTTTTTTTTTTTTTTTTTTTTTTTTTTTTTTTTTTTTTTTTTTTTTTTTTTTTTTTTTTTTTTTTTTTTTTTTTTTTTTTTTTTTTTTTTTTTTTTTTTTTTTTTTTTTTTTTTTTTTTT
>PVJS01044470.1:0-16643 GCA_004027185.1 Glis glis
ACACACACACACACACACACACACACACACACACACACACACCTTCCCTTAGACCACCTCCGTTGCTCCACTGGAATTTCTTCTCCATTATCTGAAGTCCCTCTGGTATCCCAATTACCCCATAGCTTCCACATATAAGAGAAAATATATGAACCTTCACTTTCTGTGGCTGGCTAATGTTAGTTAAAATAATGTTCTCCAGGTCCGTCCATTTTCCTGCAAATGACATAATTTTGCTGTTTATTGCTGAGTAGAATTCCATTATGTGTATATCCCATAATGTTATAATCCATTCATCCATTGATGGACATGGAGATTGGTTCCATAATTTGGTTATTGTGAATTGTGCTGCTATAAACATGGATATGCATATATTACTATAATATTGTGATTTTGAAAAGATACCCAGGAATAGTATAGCTGGATTATATGGTGGATCCATTCTCAATTTTCTGAGGAATCTCCACACTGATCTCCATAGAGGCTGTACTAATTTGCAATCCCACCAACAATATAGAAGAGTTCCTATTTCCCCACATCCTCACCAGCATTTATTATTTTTTTTACATCTTGATGATTGCCATTTTGATTGAGGTTAGATGGAATCTCAATATGGTTTTAATTTTCATCTCCTTGATTGCTAATGATGTTGAACATTTTTTCATGTATTTATTGGCCATTTGTATTTCTTCTTTTGTGAAGTGTCTATTTAGTTCAATGGCCCATTTCTTGATTGGGTTGGTTTTTTAATGTTAAGTTTTTTAAGTACTTTGTATATTCTAGATATTAGTACTATATCAGAGGAATATCTGGCAAGGATCTTCTCCCATTCTGTAGGCTCTCTCTTTAGATTTCTTGATGATTTCCTTTGATGAGCAAAACCTTTGTTTAATGCCATCCCATTTATTAATTCTTGTTTTAATTTCCTGAGCTTTGGGTGTCTTCTTGAGGAAGTTTCTACCTGTGCCTATATGTTGGACTGTTGGACTTCCAACCTCCGCTAGTAATTTCAAAGTCTCTGATCTAATTTCCAGGTCTTTGATCCATCTTGAGTTAACTCTTATTCAGGGTGAGAGGTAGGGATTTAATTTCATTTTTCTACAAATTGATAACCAGTTTTCTTATTACCATTTGTTGAAAAGTCTATCTTTTGTCTATATGTGTTTGGCATCTTTCTTGAAAATCAATTAACTATAAGTGTGTGTGTTTTTCTGTATCTTCTGTGTATTTTCTGTTCCACTGTTCTATGTATCTGTTTTTGTCCAATACCATGCTGTTTTTATTACTATAGATCTGTGGTTTAATTTGAAGTCTAGAATTGTGATGCCTTCTGCATGGTTCTTATTGCTGAAAATTGCTTTGGCTATTCTGGATCTTTTGTTTCTTCATGTGATATTTAGGACTTATTTTTCTAGGTCTGGGAAGAATGACATTGGTATATTCATAGGAATTACATTGACTCTGTAGATCACTTTTGGTAGAATGGCCATTTTGATAATATTTATTCCGCCTATCAAAGAGCATGGGAGATCTTTCCATCTTCTAAGATCTTCAATTTCTTTCTTTAGTGTTTTATAATTTTAATTGTAGAGGTCTTTTACCTCCTTGGTTAAATTTATTCCTAGGTGTGTTTTTTTGAGGTTATTGTGAATGGAATAGTTTTCTGGATTTCTTTTTCAGTGGATTTATGGTTGGCATAAATTTAACAGACTAGTATGAAAATTACTGTGTGTGATGATCTCTCTCTCTCTCTCTCTCTCTCTCTGTGTGTGTGTGTGTGTGTGTGTGTGTGTGTGTGTGTGTTACTGGTGATTGAACCCAGGGGCATTCTATCTCTGAGCCACACCCCAGCCCTTTTTAGTTTTTGTTTTGAAGCATGGTCTCCCTATGTTGCTGAGGCTGGGCTCAAATCTATAATCCTCCTGTCTCAGCCTCCCAAGTACTGGAATTACAGGTGTGTGGCACTATATCTGGATGTGAGGCACTCTTATAAATGAAATATGTCTTATCTCATTTATAATGTGAGATACATAATTATCACCATCCATACTTGAGGGACAAGAAAACCTGGAATTAATAGTTTAATGTGGCCAGGCTGGGTATGGTAGTGCACACCTATTAGGTGGATTTAGCAAGACTCTCAGCAACCTAGCAAGACCCTGTTTCAAAATTGAAAAAACTAAAATATGGTTAGTGGTGTAGCTCACAGGTATAATGCTCCTGGGTTCAACCCCCTTTACCTCCCCCCAAAATAAAATAAAATAAAAAGAAGGCCAGTAATCAGCTAAGGAGAATGGACCAATAGTTAGCTACACAAGATGAAGAAGATTCCAGGGAAGCAAATTAGCCTTCTCTTTCATGCCACTATTTTTCTTTTTCCACAAGGCCAAATCAGATAAATGTCCACATGCAGTTAGCTTCAGGGGTGTTTTCTTCTCTCATCCACTCTTCCAATATAATTCTAAGGTGAATATCTAACCTAGTCTTACACTCCCTTGGAATCAAGAAAAGTATTTTGACTATCATATGAGAATACTCATCCATAGAAGATGAGGAACATATTAGAACTGCTCTATATATCCATTAAAGGGTGATTAAAAATTGTATATACTTGTCAAATTTCAACATTTTGATAACAGTAACTTTTCAACAAAAATATAGGATAAAACACAATTTGGTAAGAAAGTAAAAATGAGGGAAGTTCATTAAAATCTGTAGGTCTGTCAGCACTGACAAGTATTAAATAATTCATCAACTGTTTATCACATTTAATTTCCCACATTAGAGTTATTATTTTCGTTTGCTTTAATTTTTCAATAGGATTACATTTTTTCCAACTGGGAGTCACCAGAAGTTTAGTTGTAATTTTGCAAATGTATAGAGCTTTTGTTACCTAAATTATCACAAATTATTTTTACAAATACTCTGCCCTGTGTTCAAATTAAGGGACCTCACTACAGCATTTAGAAAAAGAAGAAAGCATTTATCATAGATACATTTTCAGTCTATTTATTCAATAGAGCAGTCAGTGTAAAAGAAAATGAATCTTTATAGCATTATAGGCAGCAGAGAGTTAGTTATCTTGATTTTAATTGCCCAATCTACAAATTTGAGACCATTAGAATCAATTTAAAAATGGTTACCCTTAAACTGAACCAACATAAAATAAAACCTAAAATTAATTCATTCTCTGTAACTGGTCTTGCTTTCCATGGGGGGGGATATAGAGCAATAAGTACATAAATCCATGTAAATGATAATAAAATAATTTAACAATGAGAGAATCAAAGAAGCCTAAATTTTACTAAGCAAAAATAGTATTATACCAATTAGGCTATCCTATTGTTCCATTAAAAATCATACAATCTGAGCTGGAGTGTGGTGGCTCATGCCTAATCCCAGAATTTTGGAGGCTGAGTTAGGAGGATCACAAGTTAAAGACCAGCCTCAGCAACTCAGTGAGGCCCTCAGCAACCTAGCAAGACCCTGTTTCAAAACAAAAATGCAAATAGGGCTGTGGGTATAGCTCAGAGGTAGAATGCTCCTGGGGGTGGGGTAATCTGCAGTATCTCACACACGCATACACACACACACACACACACACACACACACACAAAAATCATCCAATCTGGTATGTCTATATTTTACTTTTTTTTTGTAGTACTGGGGATTGAACCCAGGCTCGCTCTACCCCTGAGCTACACCCCCATCCCTATTTTCTTTCTTATTTTGAAACAGGGTCTCACTAAGTTACCACATGGTGGCCTTGAACCTGCCATCCTTCTGTCTCAACCTCCTAAATACTGGGATTACAGACATGTACCACGGCACCCAGCCAATTTGATTATTTAAAAATGCAATTATTAACTCATTCATTTCTTGAATTCTTATTATATACCATCTACTATGCTAAATGAGGCAAATAACTCTGAGGAATAAAATATACCTCTTGCATGAAGTCAATTTCAGTGATAACTATAACTTTGAATCTGTGTCCATTGGGATATAATACCCTTGCCTGGACCAGAATATAAGCCAGAATTTATGGCATAAATTGTAAAAACCAGAATGGATTATAAATTTCAGTGTATGCATGTTAGTCAGCTTTTCATAGCTGTGATCAAATTATCTGACAAGAGCAACTTTAAGGAGGAAAGGTTTATTTTGACTGGAAGTTTCAGAGATTCAACCGTGATAGGCTGCCTCCATTGCTCTGGGTCTGGGGGAGGCAGAGCATCATGGTGAAAGGTCATGGTGCAGGAGAGCTATTTACATCCTGACAACTGGGAAAGGAGAGGGAGAGAGGGAAAGAGACCTACTTCCTCCAATTATGCCCCACCACCTACTGTTTCCACCATCTCCCCATAGTCCATTCGGGTATCAATGGGTTAATCTACCGATGAGACCAGAGCCCTCATGATCAATCACTTCCCAAGAGCCCCACCTCTGAACTTTGCTGCACAGGGACCAAGCTTTCAACATAAGAGTATTTGAGGGACAGCTCAGATCCAAACCATAACAATATGATTGAGATTAATATAAAAAAATACTGGTTTTGAACTCCTCATGTTTATCAATATAGCTACTTTATTTTTTTCCAGAAAACAAAATTGTCTCAGTAGATTTTCTAAACTCCATTTCCTTTTTATTAATGGTAATTTTCTTCTTTCTATACTGACCTGTTGTATTTTGGGAAGGGATTAGTAAATATTTTCTGAACTCCATGTTGTAAAAGTTAAGAAAAAATTAACATTAATCCTTTTTAATGACTTTGAGTGCACAATAATTTGGTGTTAAAATCAGTTATATGAGTTTATATGTCAGAACAAACAAAAGATGAAATAGAATAAATGTTAACATTTTACTATTACTTTGCCTCCTTGCAATTCTGCAGAGAAAGGCTGCATTTCAACAAAAATGAAGATTATAGAATCAATGTATCTATGGCCTTAAACTTCAAATTAGCACATGAAGTCACTTCTCTCTTCATTCTAACAAGGGTATTTTTATATCCTTAAGATTTCAAGATGGTGTTTTTAGTAGAGTTATGTTTTAATAACTACAGGTTTGAAATTTTAAGAGAAAAAGGGGGTAATACACTATAGCACACCATGTATTTTGTAATACTTACATAAAGGAACTTATAGTGCTTATTGAATCCTAACACATTATATTAAAGTTTTTTCAAGTGCCTAAATCCCAGAAACTCCAAATGATATTAAAAAATTTAGCAACTAATAGCTCTATGTTTAGATTTACACAAACTTGGCTTCAAGTCTTAACTCACTCATTTATAAAACCAGGACTAATATTTCTTGTTTCCTAAAAAGTAAAAAAAAGCTTTCTTTTTTTTTTTTCTTTTTTACTTCCTGCCTTCCTTACTTGCTGTTCTTCCCTTACCATGTTCCTTAATATCTCTTTATTTTTGTCAGCAAAGTTCCCATACAAAAAGCTGCATTTCTCACCCTCCCATATAAAGGTGAGCATGTAACATATTTTAGGCCAATGAAATGTGATAGTTGCTTCATGGAGCTTCTAGGAAGTTCTTAGATCCTTAAAAGGAAAGAAGACTACCCTAGTTAAAATGCTTTTACTTTTGCAATTTCCCTTCTCGCTCTCTGCAATGAATCTAGATGATAGAATTAGACTATCTATCTTTACATTATTAACCAAAGAAGCACATGTTTTAAATATAACTGAACATATAAACATGTAAAAGTACAGAATCCTGGTGGCATTATGGAATTGCATGTATGTCTCAACTTCTATTTGAGAAAAATGAAATCTGTTTAAATTAAATAACTTTTCTCCCTATTTATTTTTGCAGTTGAATGTAATTATTTATATGCTAAATTTTGTCATCTTTGATTGATACTACATTCATTCTGAACATCCTTTTCTGAATATCCTCTTGTTAATTTTTAAAAGAGGTGTAATAAAAGTAATTATCTTAAGTGTGATTCAAGGATTAAATGAGAAAGTATGTGAACGTGTTCAATGTAGGGCTTGGCAGAAGATTTGTACTTACTAGAATATAATAGATATAGTTACATTTTGTGTGTGTGTGACACTAGGGATTAAACCAAGGGACATTCTACCTCTGATAAAGTCCCCAGACCTTTTTATTTTGAAACAGGTCCTCACTAAATTACTGTGCACTAGCCTTGAATCTGCAATCCTCCCGTTTCAGCCTCCCAAGTAACAGGATTACTGGAGTGTGCCACCAGGCTGCTACTTAAATATATTTTGAGAGGCAAAACTTCTCTCTCCCATTTTTTGTATTATACTTGAGGAAAAATATCAGCAATCAAATGCTTGACTCTATTTTACAATAGCGGTAAATATGTATCTTTACATGTCTTTGTGAATGTGATCAATCAATAATCATAGAAATTATAATTAAAATTTCTCCAAATGCAGTGGCCTTAAAAATATCTTGAGGGGCACTCTTATTTACCTCAAAATAGAGAGAAGAATATTTGCTTTATGGCTGAATGTATAACAGATTTAACAAAAGTAAAATGAAAAAAAAATATAGTAAAATCAGATAGTTCAGACTTCATAAATGAATGGAGTTAGCTTGCATTATTTCTACAAGACTCTCAAAAGGCAGAAATGATGTTAATTGAGACAGCTGAATTGTTTCAGGTAAACAGTGACTTAAAAGGATTTACCATAACAAATCTGTTATGGTTTTTAAAAGGCTCTTTTAGGTAAAACTAATCTAACTGAGAAAATAAGAACACAGAGCATTAAACCTTAGTTACTTTTTAAAGTTATGTATTATTTACTCATTTTTAGGAGACTTTTCCTCAAAAGAGATATTAATTTCTCCTGAATTAATATGCAATTAAATTTCTTTTGCATAATTGTATTCCTTTCATTTACATTTCTAAGAAATAATGGAACTTCAAAATAGAAAGTTCATTACGATGCTAATATTTGATACTTCAAAAAATCCCTCTGTGCAAATAACTAAATTAACTGCTTGATTAATTCAATTTCTCACATACTTTCTCTCTTTCAACCATGCCTTTTATTTTTTTTAGATTCACTCAAGAAGTTAATTCTCTATGATTCAGTGGAAAAGGAAATATGTTTCTTGGTTTATTAGGTTGACTTGTTTTCATGTGTGAACTTTGCAATTTTTTTCCTGCTATTAATTATTCCCAAAAGCAACTTTAAAAATTGTTCACCAGTCATAAACTGTTTAGTTGTATATTCCCCCCATCAAAATCCTTCGGAAAATCCTCTTCTCTATCTCACATTATTTAAAATCTAAAATATGTCTTTATAATATTGATAATACAAAATGAATATATTAGGTTATAGAATAAAGTAGTCCTAAATGGGAATTGACTTGTTACAGTTGTAAAATATGGGGTATCCTAAAAAAGGATAAAGGATTAGAGGATATAATCAAGAAATATTCCCCACAGGTCAAGTAGAGGTTCATAACTTGTATTTATTTTTCATTTAAAATATTGTGTGAATTTTAAAGGCTTATATAGCACTGCGATTAAACAAAGAATGAACTTGTGAATTGCTTGAAGTCAGAGTCCCTGCTTAATTCCTTGTTGTTTCCTTGTCTCCAACATAGAAAAAGAAAAGGGAAGAAGGAAGCAGGTGGATGGGGAATGCAGAGAGAAAGAAAGAAAGGAGAGGAAGGAAAGAAGACAATGTTCTAAGGTCACTAGAAGCATGGCCTTTGACAGAAAATAAGCCTTTCTCCAGGGCTGGACCTTGTACTTAAGTGTGTTCCTGGGCCTCATTTTCCTCATCTGAATAAAGGAGCTAATAGTATCCTTTGCACAGAGTCCTTGTGAGAATTAAAGGAGGCCATCTCTACAAAGTTTTTGACATGGAGTGAACACTCAATGGATAACAGTGGCTAAAATCATCCAAACATCGTAGTCTGTATACTACCATGGTAGTGTAAATATTGAAGGTCGTTCCTTCCCACATCCTTGTTGATGACTGGAATAAAGGAATCAAAGTCAAGTCAAACTTATGTGGCAAAATGATGAATTAAGGAGCTCACAATTTAAAATCTGAAAGAACTTGCCAACATTATAGAAATAGTAAATTCCAATAGAATTAGCAAAAAATGCAAATAATGAAAAAGGAAGAACTGGGAAAATTGTTTTTTTAAGGAGAAAGAATGAAAGAAAGAAAGAAAGAAAAGAAACACTAAATTAATAAATTAGGCCACAATTGGCAAAGCTAAATATAACTGGGTCAAATATTAAATTCAAATACTTATCAATTTGGAAATCATATTTTGTGTCCTTTCTGTATTGTGCGATTCTTCATTAGAGTCAGGTCCTGCCTCAGCCACCTGATTTTAAAAGAATAAATTAAAACTGTAAAATGTTTGAAGATAAATATGGATACATATGAAGTTAAACTCTTATGAGAAAATGGCAGAAAGAGTTTAGGCTCTTAGATTTGGCAAAAACATTATAAAATGATCTAATTAGAAATGCTATATTTTTTCTCAAAAGTAAAATGATTTGTCAAAGCAAAAATCTCACCAAAGACAAGCAAGGGAAACTGCAAGTACACAGCAATAGAAGTGAGAGACCAGAACTCTGTCTGAACTCACCTCTGCTCAAATAAAGTGTGGGGAATAAGCTAGATAAAGAAAGATGTAAGGAGTGGGGATCTGCAAAGAAATATAACTGAAAAGAAATGTAATATCTCAAAAATAAGGAGGTATTTTAGTTAGAATTCAGATAGGGCCTGGGAACATTTTAATAGTATTTATCCATAATGGGCATCTTTGTGAAGAAAAATAAACGTGAGAAAGTAGACCATGAAATCTCTCATTGGGTGCTGGAGAATTGAAAACATCAATCAACTTTATTTACTAATCTTAAGAAAATACACTAGTTGTGTGATCAGTGCATGGGGGCATGGAGTAGAGTAATACAGATCACAGCAAAAATCCAGTTTTTGCCTAGCATGGTAAAATGTAGTTTACAGATAATTAGAACAATTGACATTCATTAATACACCACACTTGACAAATAATGTGGTAGAACCTTTATGTACATTTCATTAAAATTTGGTCCTCTGAGAAACTTACAGATTTTCCCCTGTTAAATACTGCCATTCTGCATGTATTGTAATATAGAATTAGGAAAGGGCACACACTTGGAAGTTTAATAGCTGCAATGTAAAGCCAGAAGCCAATCTAGGTCGTTAGTCATATCCTTTAAAATGAGTTAGAACTTCCATCCCATGTTCTTGGGAACTGTGAAAGATTCAAGGTCTCCTGCATGAAAGGCAAGAGCTCAGCTACCAAACTCGTCAATATAATGGCTTCTTAAAAGTGTTCAGAAGCTGGGTATGGTGGTGCACACTTGTAATCCCAGTACTTGGGAGGCTGAGACCAGAGGATCCAGGTTCATGGCCAGCCTCAGCTATTTAGTGAGGCCCTCCACAACCTAGTGAGACCCTGTTTCAAAATAAAGAATAAAAAATAGGGCTGTGGGTGTAGCCCAGAGGTAAAATGCCCCTGGGTTCAATCCCCAGTTCCTCAAAAAACTAAAAAAGTGTTCAGAAGCTGCAAATGTCATCATTCCAGAATGAAAACTTGCAGTTAAGTAATATGCCAACAATAAAACCCTGGGATTTTCTATGGATAATTCTTGAATAAGGTCTTTATAACCTGGTAAAGCCAGTGGAATTTGTATAACACTCAACGGTTGTTCTTTGTCAGACAATTGGAAAGAGCGATTTTGGATTTCAAAACTTTTAGTTGAATAGTTAAAGGTAAGATAAGAGCAATTTTGCAATTTTCTTTAAGTGAATCTGTCATGTGCATATTATGCTTTATTTATACTACTGATATCTGTTGATTGTTTTACCAAGGGTGGCAAATACCAGAACTAGGTGCTGCCATTTCTTCTTGGACCTAAAACTCGACTTCAGCATCTTTTTTAACCCTTTTTGGTAAACCACAATAATCACTTGGAGGTGACATTTGAGCCGACCTCTATGTACTATGTATGGCATTAACATGATAGTTGGGCAAAAAGAAATACGAAGAAATATTTTGTATGAAGCATGTGCATGGCCTCACAGTGGACTGTGGGACAAAACAGAGGAATTCACCAGATGATAATTCTAAATGGCTATGCACAGGTGAATGAGAACAATGGTATTTAGCAAGGCTTCTCAAATATTCTCTATCAGATATTCCATAGCCTCAGGGGTACCTGACAAAGAGTTTGCTTTGCTATGCATGATAATTCAAACATTCTCAGATCTGAAAATGAGGTTCTGCCTCCATATATTCACAGTTGAAAAAAATGCTGCTTCTTAAGGCCTTCACTTTGCCATTTAAATTATTATTAAAAAACAAACCTTTTACTCCCTGATCCTTAGCATAGTTCTTCCAAATATTTGAGTAAAAGTAGTTTATTTATTTTATACTTCTTTCAACCTCAATTCTCCTTTATTTATGTACTCTAACATCTCATATGGTTCACTCAGCTATAAGTAGGAAAGTTTGTTCTAGATTCATGTATTTAACTATCTATAGATGTGAGATTAGTGATATAAAGCAAAACACATAAAACATCAACTGCATTGTGGTTGGAGAGTGTGGTGCCAGCCTAGGTGTGGGAAAAGGGGAACGGGGCAGGGAGTAGTGATCCTAAATGGGAAGTAGCTTTGAATCTAGAAACTCCAAGATCACACCTTCCCTGACACAGTCCAGGCACAACTCAGACAGCCCAGCTGGTTCTGGTAGGGCGCTGGGAAGCCCTGGCACTGACCAGGATACCTGGGAGGCAGCACCAGCCTCAGGCTGCCCACAGCCTCAGCCCCTCCATGAGCTCCTTGCTGGCATTTCAGCATCCTTTAAGAACCTCTGGCACACAGGGGTGTTCAGAGTTAGTGGGGCTGTGACTGATGGAAACACAATCAAAGGAATCAAGCTCGCCCCTTTGCTCACCATTACAAACTTTCCTATAAAAGAAGACCACCCCTCCCCCAGAGTTGAGGCTCTCTGCTGTCTCTCTCTCTTATGACCCGCATTCATTCTTTGAATGTATATCTCTGTCTTCCCATAAATAAACCTGTTTGCAACTTTACTCTTGTCTTGGAAATTCTTTTCTAGACCACAACCATGGCATGACAGAGAAGAAACTGTCTCCCAGTTGGAGACACTGGGCTTCTACTTGAGCCCTCTTGGAAATCCTCAGGTAGCTCAGTGGGAGTCTAGGGCTTCATAGTCAAAATGTTAAGAAATCCCAAAGCACAGAACTATGAAATATGGATCTAGCTCAAAATATCCACATGATTTCTCAAGGTGAGTTATCTCTGTTCCCTTAGGCAGTCCTCATATGTGTCTCTGAGCCTGCTCAGCATCTGGCTCACTCTTCTAGACCGACCCCAATGTGTCACACTGAAGGACCAGTCTTGAAATGTCCCATTTTTATCACAGTTAGTTTCAAAATTAAATTTAAGATGTGCAAAACTGGCTATTTTGTTAACTTTTAATATAAAAGTATATAGATGGTAAATAGTTTACTGCATCGTTATTCAGATAACACTGAATATGTGACTGCATGAACACTTGTGGATGGAGATGTAACATCCTTTTCCTATCCATAAAAGTCTCTCTCCCCAAATAACCAAATAACTTTGAAAACAAGCAACACCACAGAGGCAGTTCACACGCCTTTACTATCTTCCTGTGTCCTGAACCGGTGCACAGTATAGACAATCCAGATCCTCCGGTGTTCATTTCAGCAAGCAAAGCGCAGGGGTGTGCGATCACCTTGGTTTGTTTTCCCAAGCTTATGCCTTACACATTTATAAATGATTAAAAATGGGTCATTTGGATGCAAAACACTCCTACTCTGCTTATTGTGATTACCCAGGATAGAGTTGTACCTACTGGAGTGGCAATTTTAATTTTTTCATGCTTTAGGAGTTTGTCATTATGAAAATTGTGTGATACTTTTGAAACACTGAGGGAAATTTTTGCCTTAAGCATCCTTTTCAATGATGGAATAAAGCTTTTTTTTCATTACCTCTACTAATAAACTTCAATCCCAATCAATGGTAAAATATTCAATTAAATAACTGTTTTATTGAATATACTATCCATGCTGCATTTCTAATAGTAGTGCATTTAGTCAACAATTTTTGTTATGTTCAACATTTGTACTTTAGTTTAAGTTTTCAGTTAGTATACCTGAAGAAAAATGTAGGATTTGTATAAAATTATGTGCAAAACTATAATCTTCATTATGGGTTTACAGCATGTGCATTCCATTTGTTTCTGTTTTGTCTAAATTACTTTCAAAATGCTTTCTGTGGTTGTGCTTTGTAGCTTAGCTAGTATATTAAGATTTTAAAACTCCACCTTTCATTGAAATTTAGGGAAGTGAATTATCCTAATGGAGATATTATTATATATAAAATAATAATAGACCATTTCTAATAAAACAAGTATTGATATCTAGCATCAAATTATTGTGCCACTCATTGTATAGGCTTTAGTTTTCTAATTGTTTAATTTAAGTGAGTACATTAGACTATGTGTAGGTAATGTCTTGTCTTCCAAGAAAAACCCAAGTTACTGATTCAGGTGCAGTGGCACACGCCTGTAATCCTAGTACTTGGGGGGCTAAGACAGTAGGATCCTGGTTTGAGAACAGCCTCAGCAACTCAGAATTTAAGAAGACACTGTTTCAAAGTTAAAAGGGCTAGGAGTGTATCTCAGAGGTAGAACACTTCTGTTCAATCCTCAGTACCAAAAGCAAAACAACAACAAAAAATACAACTACAAAAATAAAGGCCATTTACTACCACCTTCAAGAGTTAGAATGAGCCCATCAGCATATAAAATAATAAAAACAATTATCTATATTAGATTCATATCTAACAAAAAAGCAGCAAAAGATTCTGCTACAGTTTGGATATGGTTTGATTGTCCCCCAGTCTTAATGTGTTGAAATGTAATCCTCATTGTGAGGGATTAGGAGGGTGGAAACTTTATCTGATCATGGGGTTTAGAAAGTGATTAAGATCAGACAAGGTCTTTAGGAGAAATAGAGCCCCCAGGATCACATCCTGGTGGGTTTATAAGAAGAAGGAGAGCAACCAGGCAGGTACGCATACAAGTGTACTCCCTGCCAATTGCCATGTGGTGCTTGGTGGCTTGTAGGGTCACTGGGAACAAAAGGCCATCACTAGATGAGGCCTCTAGATTTTACTCCTCTAGGACGGTGAGCCAAACAAACCTTTATAAAGTAGACTCCCTTAGGTATTTTGTTATAGTAATGAAATACAGAGTAATACAGATCCTTTTAACAGTCAATAAATACCAGAACCAAAGTACTCCAGAAGACCTCAGTATCATCTGACCTACATAAAGCTTAATTAACTGGTTGTTTGAATAAGTGATTTAATAGCATCTATATTTCAAATTAATTGCTGAGTAGAATTCCATTGTGTGTATTTCCCACAATTTTGTAATCCACTCATCTGTTGATGGACACCTAGGTTGCTTCCATAATTTGGCCACTGTGAATTGTGCTGCTATGAACATGGAAGAACAAATTAACATCATTTGCAAGAAAATGGAAGGATCTGGAGAACATTATGTTAAGCGAGATCAGCCAATCACGAAAAAAGAAGGGACATATGCTTTCATTAATATGTCCAACCTAGGGAGTAGTGGGGACACACAAGGGACTTCGGCTGATAATGGAGAACCCTTAGTGGGGCAAGGGAAGTGGTACAAGGGAAGGGGAAGTGCAAGAAAGAAGTGAATCAGTGGAATTAATGTCATAAACAATGTGTACATGTGAGAATATACCAATATCATTCTTGGTACTTCATATGGGTGGGGAGAGGTGGGGGGGACACTAAGAGTTGTGTGCATGTAAATTAACATCAAATAGATATTCATTGTGATGTGAGACTCCAATGTACCGATAAAATCATGTTAAAAAAACAAATTAATAAAAATCTCTTATGTCTGAGTTACATGGTCAAATATTCATACTAAACAGAATATTGTGAAATCTACCCTAAGTCATTACAAGCAGTGATTCAACAAATACTTGCCAGGGTCCTACAGTGTGAACGGTAACATTACTGCTGGTATGAACACCATAATAATGAGGACAAAGGGCTCTCTCCCCAAACTGGGGAAAGATCAACATTAAATAAATGAATATATAAGAAAACCTTAGCTAGTAAAAGTACTGTAATAAGATGAAATGAAGTTATGCAGAAATACAAACAGGTAGGACCTCTCTAGAAAACTTTTTACTTTGTTTTGTTTAATTTTTAATTTTTTTATTTTTATTTATTTATTTTTTTGTGTGGTACCAGGGATTGAACCCAGGGGCATTCTACCTCTGCGCTACACCCCTGGCCCTATTTTTTATACTTTATTTTGAAACCGGGTCTCATGAAGTTGCAGAGGGCCTCACTAAGTAGAGAGAGAGAGGGAGACAGGGAGAGAGAGAGAGAGAGAGAGAGAGAGAGAGAGAGCTAAGGCTGGCTGCAAACCCGGATCCTCCGGTCTCCACCTCCCAAACTACTGGGATTACAAGCATGCGCCACCACGCCCAGCTTGTTTAATTTTTTAAAATACTTTTATTGGTGCATTGTATTCTTACATCATAATGTAGTTCAGAGTGATAGTGACATGCACACTAGAAAAATGTTTTTAAGTTCAGAACTTCACAATGAGAAAGTAGCTCTGGGGCAATCTTTTTTTTTTTTTTTTTTGCGGTACTGGGGATTGAACGCAGGGCGTTCTACCTCCACGCTACACCCCCGGCCCTATTTTTTATACTTTTATTTTGAAACCGGGTCTCATGAAGTTGTGGAAAGCCTCATTAAGGAGAGAGAGAGAGAGAGAGAGAGAGAGAGAGAGAGAGACAGGGAGAGAGAGAGTGAGAGAGCTGAGGCTGGCCGCAAACCCGGATCCTCCGGTCTCCGCCTCCCAAAGTACTGGGATTACAAGCATGTGCCACCACGCCCGGCTCTGGGGCAATCTTGAAGGGGAGCATTTTATGCATAAAATATATCAATTACTGAGGTCTTTATTGAAAAGATATGTGATGTAGTCTTTTTAAATGACAGAAAACAAGACCCATGTAGCAGTGAGAGAAAGGAAGATACAAGAAGAACCAATATGAGAGAAAATTAGGTGTCAAAAAATCTAAGGCCATGTAAATGAGGTGGAGTGGGGGTAAAGGAGTCCCTGGCAGGTGGAAGCTCACTTGAACTTCAGTCAACAAAGACTGTGAAGCTACCAGAAGAGGGCATAGGTCCAACACTCCAACATATAGGCATAGGTAGAAACTTCCTCAAGAAGACCCCCAAAGCTCAGGAAATTTAAACAAGAATTAATAAGTGGAATGGTATTAAACTAAAAAGTTTATGCTCATCAAAGGAAACCATCAAGAGTCTAAAGAGAGAGCCTATAGAATGGGAGAAGATCTTTGCCATCTATTCCTCTGATACAGCATTAATATCTAGAATATATAAAGTACTTTAAAAAGTTAGCACTAAAAAACCACCAAAATCAAGAAATGGGTCATTGAACTAAATAGACATTCACAGAAGAAGAAATACAAATGGCAAATAAATACATGAAAAAATGTTCAACATCATTAGCAATCAGGGAGATGAAAATCAAAACTACACTGAGATTCCATCTAACCTCAATCAAAATGGCAATCATCAAGAAGTCAAACTACAATAAATGCTGGGGAGGTGTTGGGAAACAGGAACTCTTCTGCAATGTTGTTGGGATTGCAAATTAGTGCAGCCCCTATGGAGATCAGTGTGGAGATTCCTCAGAAAATTGAGCATGCGCCCACCATATGATCCAGATATACCACTCCTGGGTATCTTCCCAAAGGGACTGAAATCAGAATATTATAGTAATATATGCATATCCATGTTTATAACAGCACAATTCACAATAGCCAAATTATGGAACTCACCTCAGTGTCCATCAATGGATGAATGAATTATAACATTATAGGATATATACACAATGGAATTCTCCTCAGCAATAAAGAAGAACCAAATTATGTCATTTGCAGGAAAATGGATTGACCTGGAGAACATTATGTTAAGTGAAATTAGCCAGTCATACAAAGTGAAGAGTCATAGGTTTTCTCTCATATGTGGAAGCTAAGGAGTTATTGTGATACAAGAGGAACTTTAGATAATGGAGGAGAAACTACAGTGTAGCCAGGGAAGTGGTCTAGGGGGTGGAGGGGTGAGGAAGATGGATCAATGAAGGAATCACTTCCATTGACATTATGTACATATGTGAGAATACCAATGTCAATCTCAATACCCTCTATGGGGAAGGGGAAGATTGGGGTGGGAGCCAGGAAAAAGCCCACCAAGTGCTGTGTGCATGTATGTCACTAACACTGTGAACTGCATTATGATAAACCAGTAAGATTATTATTATTTTTTTTTTTTTGTGGTACCGGGGATTGAACACAGGGGCATTCTACCTCTGCGCTACACCCCCGGCCCTATTTTTTTTAAACTTTATTTTGAAACCGGGTCTCACAAAGTTGCGGAGGGCCTCACTAGGTAGAGAGAGAGAGACAGAGAGAGAGAGAGAGAGAAAGAGAGAG